>APFE031713883.1:17303-33379 GCA_000404065.3 Pinus taeda
GAAATGAAACAACTTTAGTCTTTCACGAAGCATCATATTCATAATTCACAATCATTACCAATGAGGTATAATTGCCAAGGCCCAACTTCAAACTTCAAATTTTCATTGTCACAGTGATATATTGTTTACAAAAAATATCATTATGATATGAAAGAGTCAAGAGTCAAGAGTCAAGGACTCAAACTCAACAGTTATGAAAACTAAAGTCCAATAGAAACTAAAAAAGACAAGTAAACTGTAAATCTACATGTGGCCCTTGCCACGAGAGTCTCCAGGAGTAGTATAAGCAGGTCATGGTGGTCTTCTAGGAGTCTCCCGCACAGACCGACGACCAGAACTAGAACCTCCACGTGAGGGTGTAGATGGAGGTGGCGACAGCAAAGGAACAAGACTCGGACCTTGAGCACTGTTACTGGATGGTGGAGGTGGAGGTGGCATGGCTACTGCAGCTACTTCATCTTCATCCCTTACAAGTTCCTCTTCCAGTTCTTTAATATGTACAATGCCATCCTCCAAATTGTCATCCTCTTGGTGATTGTCCCAAATTTTATATGTGGGATCCTCATAAGCCTGATCACAGTAATGACTCAACGACCTCAAGTTGTAGTGCACATAAACCAAGCTTTATGCTCGGTTTTCATTGAGTCTGTTCCTTTTCACATTATGTATGTAGTTGTAGGTGCTCCAACACCTCTCTGCAAAAGAAGTATTTACAACCTGTGAAATAACTTTTTTTGCCAATTTTGGCAAAAGTCCTTGCCCGCCATATGTTTCCCACAATGTGAGAGTATCAAATCTATCTTTGTCGTCCATTGCATGGAAGTCACCATACAAACCAGTGCCACTGAAGTATCTGCCTATTTCAAGGCGCACAGCTGCACATTCCTCCCTGTCAGGTACCAACTTTTCTAATGCATCCAGATATCCTTTAGTTACCTCTCGATCTAAATGGGGTTTGGTCCTAACACCACCCCCTCCCTGCTGCAGGTTGGCCAAACCAAGACGTAGAGTAGTATTTTGGCGTAAGGATATACGCCAAGCAATGTAGTGGAAGATTAAGTCTATTCCACCGTTCACACACACAATCGTGAATCACTTTGTACAAGTCGGGATCTCTGTTATGAACAACATCTTTTATTTGCCCAAACATGGTATCCATCTGCTCATACACCTCGCCAATCACTGGTTTGTCTGTATCTACAAACCGAATCATGTGATAAATGGGCTTGGTGAAATCCAAAACTTGCCTCACACTTGTCCAAAATTGACCATCAAGAGCGGCCTCCTCCACCATTTCAAAACCTCCCCTGTCAGCTGCATTTGTAGCCCTTTCCTTCAATACCTGCCAATGTGGACTTGATACCATGCTAGCCATTGACTCTCTTACCTTCAAAAGGCACCTGAAGGTGAGGTAATAGCTACCAAATCTGGTCTTTGCAATCTTCAACAAATCCAATCTCGAGTGACTGCGGAAAAGGCCATGGGTATTGCTATGATTTGTAATAAATTTTATCATTTTTTTGCCTTTCTTGTACAAATCACCAATCCATTGGTATTGTTCATTTTTGTTCTTGAAAATATCATGCAACAGAAGGTTCAATGTGTGAACCAAACATCCAGACCAAAATATATTGGGGTATTTATCCTCAATAATTGCTCCCGCTGCCCTACAATTAGCAGCATTATCAGTGATGACTTGGATGACATTGTATGGCCCAATACAGTCAATTGTTTCAAGTAATGCTTCTGCAATGTTGATGGCGGTATTGAACTTGTCTGAGTAATCATGTGCAGTTAGAAAGATTGGACCATTAATAGACACAGCAAGAACACTTATCAATGGCTTGCCTTTTACATTTGTCCATCCATCAGATACAATGGACACCCCATGCTTAGTCCAAGAACTTCTCATTCTATTCAAAGAATGTGATATTTTTTCTTTTTCATTATCAAGGCCAACGGTTCTTGCCTTGTCATACCCAAGGCTCTTGCATCCTTTAAGGGCATCATTTATGGCCGAAACCATTTCGTGCCAATAAGGTGAGCGAAGAACATTGAATGGTATCCCACATGCATAGAGGAACCTATAAACCTATGAATCCACATCATTCCTACACCCCTCATCAAGGAAATCTGATATGGTTCTACGCCTTAAAGATGATGACCCTGTGCCTCCATATCCACTGCCTTGGGAGGACGCTGAAGGAGTTCTTTGTGATTGTGAGCTTGGTTCAAAGAAACCCCTTGATTTTTTTGATTGGTATTGGGCTTCTTCCTCCTCCCTTATGTATTTGGCTCTATCCGCTGTTGACACCGCTGCACAAATTTTGATTCCTATTTGTTTCTCTCCATCCCATGGCCTTTTCCCGCAGAGGTGTCTTCTAGCACGGGTGTATGAACCTGTGTAATCAGTGTTGCAATGGGGGCAATGAAATTTAGTGGTTCCACTCCCTCTCCTTGTTTCAGCCTTGTTAACATATTTCCACAATGGGGTTTGGTCTTGTTTAGTTTTTTGAGGGTCATGTTCACCCTCTTCCAGTTCCTCCTCACCGGGGTTTTCACCAATTCGACTTTCTCCAGCTTCTTCATCCGCCTCTTCAGTTTGGCCCCTCCGTTTCCTACTCTCCAGCACCATAATAACCATAAAAGGGACCAGGAAGAGGAAAATGCCTAGAAATATAGCCAGGTCCATGGTGTTTGATGTTTGTAGGGTTTTGATTCAAGAATCTGCAAATTAATTTAATTTATTGGGATTAATTAATTTAATTTATTAATTTAATTCAAATTCATGATTTTTAAACTCAATAAACTAAATTAAATTAACTAAATTACTACCTAACTAAATTAAACTAACTAGACTAACTAAATTACTAAGTTACTTACCTCTGCAGGCTTGCTCCTCGCTCCTCACTCCTTAGCACTTGCTCCTTGCTCCTTTGCTCTTGCTCTTTGCCAAGCTCTTGCTCAATGCTTTAATAATGAAATTTTTTTATGCCCTTTGGGCTTTTAAAACAATTTTTTTTTTAATTTAATTTTCTTTTACGTCCGCAGAATATTTCCGCCTAACCACTCCCGGCGCCGCGCGAAACGCTCCCGGAGCGATTTTTTAATGCCCGGGAGCGATCGCGAGCGATCGCTTCCCAATCGCTCCCGGGCTTAAAAAATCGCTCCGGGAGTGACGGAGCGACCGCTTCCCAATGCGCTCGCGAAAATGGCAAGGAGCGCAAATTTTTTTAAGGGAGCGCACTCCCGAAAATCGCTCCCGTCCGGGAGCGATTTCGGGAGCGTGCTCCTGAGGCGCTCCAAAGCCGCTCCCGCCCGGAGCGCGATTCAGGAGCGGATTCGAGGGGGGGGGGGGTGCTCCCCCGCAACTATGAGATCATCTATAATAGCATTCAATATATCTTCAACAAATTAGGGCATAATTGCAAAGCCTAGAATCAACAATATTCCATACATTAGACATGTAAAAGAAGGATATTTAACAATTAGGTACACTTACAAGATAACATGTAAAAAATCCATCCATTCATCCAAATAATAGCTCTAAAGCACAATGATTTAGCTCCAAATATCAAAATGGATCAATCGATTCAAATTCTCCACAAGCACAAGAGGTTAAAAATGCACAAGAAGGCTGAAAATCCAAGTGTGATGATGATCCAATATCAAATGAACTCTTCTCTATTTATATGAGGAAGTTGAATGTCTAATTTAGCCTACTAGCCCCATAAAATAATATAAAAAATGTGTCATAACATGCCTAGGCCACAAGCTGACCTAGTGACCAATGCAATAAATCAAATCTAACCCACACGTGTGAGCTGAAATAGTAGATATGTTGACGACATGTGTGCATGAGCCCTCCTAGGGCTAAGGGTGTCGTATGATGTATAGAGGCCCTCTAAAACCATCTCTTAGGGGTTGGCCCCTAGGTCTTTTTCAATCTCCCTTTGTGGAGCCCAATTTTGGTCTTGCAGTACAAAAGTGGTCTCGTGGGTCTCCAAGTGGTCAAAATGCTTGTCTTTGCTCCAATGTTGAGGGCTCTTAATATGGTGCAAACCCTCCCATGTCTCAAAGTGTCATACATTCCTCCTCTAGGCCCTGAATCCAGCTGCTAACTCTCATGAAGTGCTAAGCCAATTAGGGGCATGGCCGCATGCCTAGTCCAGGTGCATCATCCCATAAAAGTCATCAATGTAGGGCAAAGTGTTGGAATGTTGTGGGTGTTGGAGGTGCCCATGGCTATGTGTGATGCTTTTCTACAACTCGAAAACTCATGGCTCTCAACGCATCACCCGTGGGTGCCAATATGCTCCTCTAAGGGACTTGAGCCCCAGTTAAGTTGTTGAAGCCATGATGGGACCACCTGGCAATTACACACAAGATCCAGTGCTAACATCTACATCATTAGGTTCATTTAATCATTTCTACATCTAAGTGAACCAAGCTTGCAAGTAATGGGCCATTTGACACTTCAAACACGGCTTCCCTTCTAAAATTAAGGCTTTAAACTCAAAATAGTGTTACCTCCCTAGGTAGAAGTAGCTAATAGACCTCCTTTTTAGGTGTTTCCAGCCTGTAATGGGAAATTACATGTCCTTGGTCCACCCTTCAATTGATAGGTGTCATGTGAATAATGATGGAACGGAGGGGAGAAGACTTCATGGCCACGTGCCATGGTCAAAGGGACCAACTATGATGGGCTCCTCATCTTGAGTGTATAGATGCAAGGAGGAAGCAATCGTGGATGCATGAATTACCAAGTCGGCCTTTGTTTTTCCACCCTTCTTGTGCGCCCTTTACTTTTTCTTGATTTTTCTTTGTATTGATACTCGTAGCTCATTAGAGCTGCTTTATGATTTGATTTTTCTTTGTATTACTCCTCATAGCTCAAGGTTTAGAGCTTGCTTTGTATGACGTATAGCAGTGATTACCCCTTTAAGGGCGAGGCAGCGCATTGCCCACCAAGGGTTGGAACATGCAAGGGTTCCTTCTCATAATATGATGAGCAACATGTACTTAGGAACCAGGTGATGACCATAATGATTGAGGTAGGGCTCATGCTAGGATTTTTCCCACGCACTAGTGTGTATGTCTTGGCCATATTTTGCTTTTTCATCTTTGTTTTTTCTTATGTCCACTATTTTCTTTTTCCTTTTCTTTTAGTTGCATCAACCTCCAAGGGAAAATTTCCAAGCCCTACCCAAGTATGAGGAGGTATGGTGTCAATCCCAGAGAACCAATGGTCAGTTGAACCAGAAGAATGGAGGTGAAATATGGGGCTCGTAATGTAAAAAATGGAAAGTGGTAAGTATGGAATAGGGAGAGATGAGACTATGCTATCTCAGGAAGGGTTTCCTAAGTAATGCCCCTCCTTTACCCACTAGGCCGTTAGGGGAGGTCCCATTGGACTAAAATGAAAGATTAACCCCCCATTTAAGTTGAGGGAACTAAATGATAAGGTAGCAAGTCTTCCTGTGAAATAGACTTTGATTGATTGATTTTTCCCATTTAAGGTAAGCGCTTGTTACCCACCAAAAGTGGGTGACCCCATAGGAGAAAATTTTCTCCTGCCATCTCTTCCAATTGGCAGCAAGCATCCCCTAACAACCACTAGTAGTTGATGATGATGTGCCATTCATTTCTCTGCCACCTGCATTAGCTATATGATTCCTCACCCATTTGGAAAGAGCACATGTTGGAAGGTGGACTTCCGATCAAAAGGTACTTTATTGATTTTGCAATCGAGTGTTTATGCTTGTTTGTATTTTAGGCATTTAGCATGGACCATGGGGTAACCTAAAATGAAGAGGGGCTTTGACTAACATTTTGCTCCCTTGCCTTAAATGGGGGGTTAATCTTTCATCCTAGTCTAGTGGGACCTCCCCTAAAATCCCAGTGGGTATAGGAGGGGCACTACTACAAAAACCTCACTAGTGATAGTGTAGTCCCATCTCTCCCTATTCCATACTTACCACTTTCCATCTTACATTATCACCCCCATATTCCACCCCCCTTCTTCAAGTTCAATTGACCATTAGTTCTCTGGGATTGGCACCATACATCCTCATACTTGGGTAGGGCCTGGAACTTTTCCCTAGGAGGTTGATGAAACTAAAAGAAAAGGAAAAAGACAACAAATAGGGCCTGGTATCAACAACTACGAGTACCAACTTGTCCCTGAACAAAGTATAGTTGACCTACTTGTTGATGGTGCGCATCCACAGTCCTTTCAATCCACGTACCTTGAACACATCTGGCGGGTACTTTGTCTTCCCTTCTGCTGATCATTGCAACTTTTGCCTCTTCAAAAAACTTGCATCTCAAACTCCTCAAACTGCCACTATTAACCATCTTGTTTCTCCAAGAGTGACCGAACTTTGGCCCATACAAGTCTGCCCATTAGCTGCACTCCTGCTTCACCAAGATTGCCAACTCTTAGGGTCTTCACAACCGCCCTCTTCTTGCCTCTTTACTGCTCCAAAGAAGACCATACTTAGGTCTTGGAGGTTGCCCTCTTATCACTGATTTCACCCACTATAAATCATTGAACTAGGGCACAACAAGTTGCCATATTAACTCCTCTTTTGCTCCTGTTTTGCTCCTGTTTTGCTCCTCTCAAAAGGTCAATTCTTAGGGCACAATGTACAACCTACTTATTATGACAACTCTATCACTTGTCCATAATATTTAGGGTTGCAAGACAACCACTAACAGTCCTCCAAAACACTATACATAAGCTGCCCCAATCTCTGTCCAAAAATAACCAGGACAGACCTACCATCACTAAGCAAATCAGCTCTAGAATACCAATCAAAACTCACCTTTCAAGACATCCCAAAAAGTCCTTAAATCCACGTTGTTTAGTGCACATAAACCAAGGTAATCGACCCTCTTTTAGGGCTCCTGAAATAGCTATAGGAGTTCCCTAAACTTGACCTCCAAACAGACCTCTCCAACCTACACAATGCCTCTCCTAAGTACCTTTAACCTCTTCATCTCTTTTTGAAGCAGTATGGCCTTCATTCCCAAGTTACAATACCACTATATAGCTCACCTTTAGGGGCTCAACCCTCCTTCACATGCACAAACCACAGTTCAACCTTATCACAGAGTATTGTGCTCCTTCGCATGCCTAGAATTATGCTCAAGACAACTCGACCTCAACAAAACACAAGATAAGAAACCAAAACACATCCTTTTCTTCACTTCAGATCAACTCCTCTAGGTATGTGGCTGCCTCAAATTGGTAATCACTTTGATGAGATGCACTTCGATGGTCGGTTGAATGAGGTCTACTTGTCTTCTATTTATAGAGGTCTTGGTGGTTTCCCTTATCCACCAAGGGTCATCACTTAACTCCAAGCTGACCTAAACAATTCTTTTAATAAAATGTAAGACATAAAATTATTTTCATTCATATAACGCCACGCCATTGATGCCTTAAGTGCCCCTTAGCTCCTTAAGGGTACCCCACATGCCCTCAATGAACAAACCATCAAAAACTCCTCTTAGTTTCGTCCCCACAACTTTGGATGCGAACCCCACTGCTTGGGTACACTTGCCCACAAAGCCCATGTGGGTCAAACTTCTCCCAAACCCAGTGCCCTAGGGTTGTGGGAGTACCTCCCAAGCTACACAAATCAACACAATTCTCGTCTCTCCTTACTCCACGAAGCATCCTTTTGACTTTAGCAAAAGAAACTTGCAAATTCATATGGGAAGGTGGTAAGGCAAGCTCCAAAACATCCATCTGCTTTAATGGGATCTGGTGAAGGCCTCTAAAAATCATTGGGGGTTGGAAATATAGGATCCATCAGCAAAACTAGTTTGGATATTTGTCACGCAAGAAGAAGAATGGTGAAAAGAAGTCTTCAACGAAAAATATGTTAAGGAGAAAGAGTTGGATGCCTAGAATCCATCCAAATAATGAAAGTATGTTCCTTGATCTGAAAATTATTTGTTTCAACAACCCCCCTCATCTGCTCAAGGTTGTATTGGAAACCAAGAAATGGTAAACAGTATTAATCTAAAACATTCATCTCAAGCATGGCAAAGAGTCCTAGCAAAATTTGAAGGGAAATTTTCCTCTTGGGGAGCTTAATGGCTCAACCTTGTTGGTCGTGTTGTTCTTATAAAGTCAATACTCTTTGCTCTGCATTTATACTGATTCCCAACGCTCCTTGCTCCATTGAGCATCCTTTCAGCTTTAGCAAAAGAAACTCGCAAATTCATATGGGAAGGTGGTAAGGCGAGCTCCAAAAATTCCATTTACTTAAATGGTCTTTGGGCCCCTAAAAATCATAGGGGTTTGAGAATACAGGATCCATTGCTAATGAATAAGGCAATATGAGCAAAACTAATTTGGACATTCGTCATCCAAGAAGAAGATTGGTGGAAAGTAGACTTGAAGGCAAAATATGTTCAACAAGAAAGAGCTCAATGCCTGGTATCCATCCAGATAATGAAAGGATGTTCCTCGATCTGGAAATTATTTGTTTCAACATCCCCCCTCATCCGCTCAGGGTTGTATTGGAAGCCAGGAAATGATAACATTATTAATCTATGGACTGATAAGATTATGAACCAATGGCCTCTTGAGCAATTTCATGAATTCCTTCCCAAGCTTCACGAATAACTGATAGGTTATGTGCCTTGGAGAAAGGAGGATGAAGATCAAATCAGTTGGAATGCTTCAGGTTATTCAGTCAAGGAAGGCAATGCAGTTTTTCTCTCTCTGTCCGATGTGCCTCCAAAGCCCATCATTTGGAAAAAAAACATGGAAGACTATTGCTAATCCAAAGGTGAATTCCCTCAATTGGCTCCTTACACATAAGAAAATCTTGACAGTTGAGAACCCTAGAAAGAGAGGCATCCATGGCCCCTCAAGATGCTCTCTTTGCAAGAAGCAAGTGGAAGAAATCTCTCATATATTTTTGGAATGTGAGTATACAAAAGAGGTATGGATGGAGGCAACATCTCCTCTCCACAATAAGGTTATATGGCCCTCTACTCTAAAGGTATGGATGGAGGAAACATCTCCTCTCCACAACAAGGTCATATGGTCGTCTGATCTAAAAGAATTCTTCTCCTCTTGGGAAAAAAATTACAAAGGCAGTCTTATACAAAAACCACTTCTCAAAATGTATTGGGAATTCGTTCCCAAATTTATATGCTAGAAAGTTTGGCTTGCCAAGAATAATGCAATTTTTAATAACAAGCTTACTCCTGCCCAAAACACTACAATTATATCATTATTATTATGTGCCAAATTTGAAGCTCACAAGCAGAATCTTAGCTCCCCTATGAAAGAGTTGGATCAGCTAGAGGAAGTATGGCTCGGTAAATTGGTAGGTACAGATAACAACCCACAAATTACTAGTTGGAATCAAAAAAAGATGGGATAATGATGAAAGCTTAGATGACAAATGTAGAATTTAGAACTTGGAAGAATAGTAGACAAGGATGGATTCTCTATCTTTATGGGGCATCCAGACGAAATCCAGGAGTGGCAAGAGGGGGAGGGGCTCTTTATGGCCCTGAGGATGACGAAGAAGTGTTTAGGTACTCATGGGGACTTGGTCATATGGCAAATAATCAAGCAAAGATTAATGGTCTCTATCAAGGTCTCTTGATTGCAAAAGTTCCTAGCAAGAGGGGGAGGGGCTCTTTATGGCCCTGAGGATGATGAAGTGTTTAGGTACTCATGGGGACTTGGTCATATGACAAAGAATCAAGCAAAGATTAATGGTCTCTATCAAGGTCTCTTGATTGCGAAAAAGAAGAAAGTGAAAGAGCTCACAATCCTGGGAGATTCCCTCCTTATTTTGCAGCATTTAGTTAAAGGCTCAATGCTGAAGGAAAAATATCTGGAAACTATCATGAACAGAGCGTGGAAAATGGTAAAAGACATTCCATTAATAACATACTTTCATGTATTAAGGGACCATAACAAAGAAGTAGACAAGTTCGCTAATGATGGATGCAAACTGAAAGCAGGAGAATTGCACATCAATGGCCAAATTAAGCCATCAAGTATCCTTTAATGGAGCCAATAACTCAAAAATTAATTTAACCCAATGCAAAAAGCTCATCAGATCAGGTTCATAGTCATCAAGGACTTTATTATCAATCATTAGTTTTATATTTTGTAAATGTTGTGTTCTATTGGGGCAATTCTGTAAGCTATACACTTGACAAAAACCCCATTTTTGTTGCTCAACAATATGCTCCTCAGGAAAGTTTAGCATATCTCTTGGATAAGAGAAAAATGATAAAAATTTTGAAGAAGTTGCTATGTAATTCATTATGTATTTGTCGCATGCCAAGCACAGATTTATATAATTTAAATATTCTTTTCAGTTAAAATAAAAATGTTAAAGGGAAAAAAACAACTATACCATATGCCAATCACAACTACAACCATAACCACTTCCTAAGTTTATATAAATATCCAATTAAAAAATGTTTGTTTTTCATAGCGATTTCATAATATTTGGATTATCAACAATGCAATATAAATAGTAGAGATACAACAACTAATTTTATGATTCCAAATCACATATAGGATTAGTTATTTTCTCGGTGCTTAAATTTATTTAAAAAAACACTTAAATGTGTATTTACCTAGTCAAAAGATTCCTCATCACATATAGGGTTAATTATTTTCTCGATGCTTAAGATGAAAAAAAATGATGGGAAGGCCTCTAAGAATTGCACATATAGTGACTCCACAAGAAAAGACTCCATCTTATATTTAACTACAAACCAATTGAACACCACCTTAGCTTCATAAAGATTGGAAAAAAAAAAAACAAAACCATTTATCAAAGAAAGAAAAAAATAGAAAGAAAAAGTCCACTTACATTATCCACGTCATCTTATTCATTATGGGAAAATGTGTACTTGCATGCCCCTAGATGAATAAGGAGGGTGGAATAGACCTTCACACAATCTCCAAACAAAAAGATAAATAAGAAAAGGCTCAATGTATTCTTTTCTTCTCAATGTCTTATCATTTCCTCCATAATTTAACTACAAACCAACCAAAAAACTACCTCCAAAGACCACCTTAGTAAAAGAAAGGCAATGACAACAATCAAGAAGATAAATATTTGTGAAAAGACAAAAACCAAATACATAACTAAAGGAAGATAAAAAACTAAAAGTGTTTATGTTGTTCCATCACTGGGTGCATTCTAGCAAATCTAATCCTCCATTTTAGTAATTTCCCTTTATCAAAATCCAATAGAATTGTACCCAAGAAGACAAATATCTACAAAAAGATAAAAACCAAAGCATACCTCAAGAAATATAAAATCCAAAAACATACCTACTACTCCACCACAAGGACCATTCTGTTAGTTTATGTAGCTCAAACAAAAACCAAATACATACCTAAAGGAAGATAAAAAACTAAAAAAAATTATATCGTTCCATCACAGGGTGCATTCTAGCAAATCTAATCCTCCATTTAAGTAATTTCCCTTTATCAAAATCCAATAGAATTGTACTCAAGAAGACAAATATCTATAAAAAGATAAAAACCAAAGCATACTCAAGAAATATAAAAGCCAAAAACATATCTACTACTCCACCACAAGGACCATTCCGTTAGTTTATGTAGCTTAGACAGGTGTTCTAGTCTCAAGAGGTGTCAATGAGGCTAGGAACATAAAAGGATCAATTATCTCCAAGCCCAGTTTATTTTTCCAAGTGAAAATGTCTTAAAGATTATTAACCAATTTTTTAGTCCAACTTAGGGAAAACGGTTAATTAATCGATATTAATTGAGACAAGTCAATTTCTATATAGTGTCTTCTAAAAAAGGGATTTGATGGAGTCAAGATGACTTTAGCCATCGATTAGGGTTAGATTGTGGTCATCGATTGCTCATAGAGAGATTATAAGAGGAAATCAGTGGACATCTTGGAGATCATAGTGAATGAGTAAGGGCACAGTGATAGCATGGGTTGACACCAACAAAGGGTTTCAGCAACGATTGAGGAGAGATTTGTCAGAGAGATTCTACACAGTGATTTCCAATTTCTCAGAGACAGAAGGAGGCTAAATTATTTCTACAAAGGGAGGTCGAATTAGCCAGTGCGAGTTGCCAATTTACCTATGCGAGTTGCCAGTTTACCAGTGCGAGTTGTCGGAGGATCGATTTGTATTTCCATTTACTAGAGTGAATTGTTGGAGGCAATGTGAATTGCTTGTGCGAGTTACTGGAGGCATCTTGTTTTGCAAGAACGAATTTTCGGAAGCAATGTGAGTTGTCAGAAAGGTTAGTGTACATTTCTAGTTGGCCAGTGTGATTCTAGAAGGAAGTGTGAATAGCTAGTTGGAGGCCAATTTGCTTTTCAAAGGTTCGATTTGGTTAGTTGAAGTGAAGAAAATAATTTGTCGATGCTTTTTCAGTTTAGGACAAGCAATTTATGGAATTTTCAATTACAAATTTGCTAAAGAATAATAAAACCCTCATCTGCAGAACTGGTTTTCCCCACATTGGAGTTTTTTTAGGGACAATTTGTCCAAAAATATCATTGTCTAGTTTATGTGTGTTGTTCTCTCAGTTCCTATGGTTTATTAATTGGTGAAATTTGCAATTGTGTTTTTATTCAGTATTTGCAGTAAATTAATTTGTTGGGACAAATAATCATTTAAAGATAGGTGAATAATTACGAGATTAACTGCAAAAGAATTCTCACGCATTCTAGTAGACTTGCTCCTCCATTCTAACAATTATCCTTTATCAGATTCTAATCAAAATTTTACATTATGTACCTATGTCTATGATATTACATAATCAATATTTTCTTCCGAGTAACAACAAAATGGGAAAAGAATTACTTGGATATATAAATGAATAAATTGAATTCAAACCATTTATGCCATAACATACAAATTACAAGAGTTTAGTTTACAACATTGAACTATAAGGGCTAATGAATAAAAAACTCACAGATAAAGATCTAATAGAAATGAACATTATTCAAAAAGTTGACAGGGAGGTAATGTAATAGAAATGAACATTATTCAAAAATTTGACAGGTAGGTAATGTAAAAACCTGTGAGTGAAGTCATCGTTGAAGTTTCACTATCTATGGAAACATTTTTAAATCTAATCTTGTCCATGTAAACACCTTGCCCCACCTACATAACATATTGTCCATCCATTAAACATGCCATTACACAACAACATGGAAAATTGGGCAAGAAAATTTAAGTGACTAACTTACAACTTCATCTAAGAAATCCATAATCAAGCCTCTCATAAACTAACATGTGTTCCCCATCCTCTCGTGCGTGTATTGTGATTAATTTACAATGAAAATGATCGAAACGAAATATTATATTGATTTCAGTTAGAAATTATTTGTATGGCTTCATCACAATGCAAACAATCGAACTTGAACCTATAACATCCTTAATTTGATATTTGACAAAATAACTATATCCCCACGTAAAAGAAGTTACTTTTCTAGTACCAAGAATGAGTCATAATGCCATCTTTCACTTTGTGTTGATTGTTATATCTCCTTTCTTTGATATAAAACTTGTGTAACCACTTTCCATAGGTCCTTCATATAGGCATTGTTCTTCATTAAAAGAATTGCATGTTATGGAGATGTCTTCATTATTGAAAGACTGCAACCTGTTAAGCAGTTGTAAAATAATTATCGTTAATAGGCAGAGTAATAAGCTATAACCTATACGAACTGCAAAATAGTCAACTTCACAAGAAATAATGAACCCCATTCTCCATATTCACCATCTCATCTATGTAATTTATTTATTTTCTTGCCTCACTAGGAAGCAAGAAAATAGTTAAGCGCTCCACCGCCCTACCCCACCCGACAAATAACTTAAAGTAAGAACCCTATGTGAATTCTCCCCCAGTGAGGTGAAGGTTCACTATGGGAATTCTCCCCTTTGCAAGGTCAATGTCCTCCCTTGTTCTAACCAATAAGTGTTTTCAAAGCCAATCCAATCGCCTTATCTTTCAATGTTACCCTTCGATAGATAAAAGAGATCCATAGAAAGCAATTGTGAGGGCTAACCTAGGGAATCATACCGCCCGAAGGTCTTCATCAATGAGAAGGCTTGGAGAAAGTACACAACATTTCTAGGCCACTAATGCGTAAAAGGTTCTCATTCTACCATCAATCCCATGTGTTTTTCCCCATGGTTAACAATCAATATGGACGTTTATATGAGTAGCTTTTAGGCAGGGTACTACCCCGCACTACATTTGGCTAGCAGCAAATTTAGCCAACTAGCTGGGAGAATTCCTTTCTTCTAAACCAATACGAGAATGGTTGTCCTAAAGGTCCTTCAAGTGGGGCATCTTTCGACCCAAGCTACATTACTCGGTTTAGCTAGTCGTCTGATAGTGTATGGATGGCAAGGGACGTGTCATTGGCAACTTTTCAACCCTTGCCTCTCTTCTAGTTGCCATTGTAAACAAGACAATTGAGTTCCTTCACCCATGTCTGCGAAGTGGAAAAGGCATGAGCTCACCCTTCTTGGATTCCTCTAGATGGACCTGCTTCCTATCAATAAATACATGTCTAATGATGCAATAGGGGCATCAAATTATATAGTAAGCTAATTGACACATGTAGTGTTGAATAACTGAATCTTTGTGCCAATCTTCACTTAATAGCTATGTTTCACAAAAATCAGGTGGGTTATTTGGCAAACCGAGCATTCCCAATGAACACAAATTTGGTGGGTTCTAATGAATTAACAACAATTACGCGCAGCTCAGGGCTGTCGGTGGAATTGTTGCTTTCTCTGCCATGGGTGGACATGCCTCTGCCTCGGGTTCTACTTATAATGCTACTGGTGTCAGTTCTACATTTGGCTAGCAGCAAATTTAGCCAACTAGCTGGGAGAATTCCTTTCTTCTAAACCAATACGAGAATGGTTGTCCTAAAGGTCCTTCAAGTGGGGCATCTTTCGACCCATAAGCTACATTACTCGGTTTAGCTAGTCGTCTGATAGTGTATGGATGGCAGGGGACGTGTCATTGGCAACTTTTCGACCCCTGCCTCTCTTCTAGTTGCCATTGTAAACAAGACAATTGAGTTCCTTCACCCATGTCTGCGAAGTGGAAAAGGCGTGAGCTCACCCTTCTTGGATTCCTCTAGCTGGACCTGCTTCCTATCAATAAATACATGTCTAATGATGCAATAGGGGCATTAAATTATATAGTAAGCTAATTGACACATGTAGTGTTGAATAACTGAATCTTTGTGCCAATCTTCACTTAATAGCTCTGTTTCACAAAACTCAGGTGGGTTATTTGGCCAACCGAGCATTCCCAATGAACACAAATTTGGTGGGTTCTAATGAATTAACAACAATTGCGCGCAGCTCAGGGTTGTCGATGGAAGTGTTGCTTTCTCTGCCATGGGTGAACATGCCTCTGCCTCGGGTTCTACTTATAATGATACTGGTGTCAGTTCGCCTCGATCAACTTAATATATAATGTATAAGGAGTCGTCTAAGGAGGTGGAGGGAATTGCCCGGACGGCAAAAGTGGTCAAAATCCGGGCAAAAAAATTTCAAAAAATCTTGTAGATGGAGTGTTCGAATTATGTTTTAAATGGTGTAAATGAATTCAGCACCATCAAAAACGTCTAGAACACCCAAAATTATGAATTTTGACAACTTTTATTTGGATTTACAAAAATCACAGACATATTTTTTTTCAAAATATGATCAAAATTTCCATAACTTTCAAGGCAAAAAAACATAATTTTTAGACCACTGCTAACATATAAGCCTTGGATATAAAGACTGGATATACTTTCAAAGCAAAAAAACATAATTTTTAGACTACGGCTAACATATAAGCGCCTTGGACATAGACACTCGATATATAGATAGTGTTCTGCAAGTAATCTACATATGAAACACATATATTCCGTTTCATGATATTTATAGACATTTTCCAACAACCCTAGCTCTAGCTCATTTTCATGAGCGAAAATTTGGTATGGGCATATTTTATAAACATGCACAGTATTATTTATTTAACTTTTACTCTATGTATGTATTTATTT
>APFE031713885.1:0-10241 GCA_000404065.3 Pinus taeda
TGAAACATGGAATACGTTGTGGACTCGAATGTGGCTGGGCAAAGCGAGCTGATATGCCACTGGGCCAATCCTTGCCAGGATCTGGAAGGGTCCACAATATCGGGGTGCCAATTTGGCACATCCACTCCATTGTAAGGTACTCCTTTTTGTTTGAATTCTGATATATACATGATCACCAACCTGATATTCCTTAAATCTTCTCTTTCGATCAGCAAAATTTTTCTGCCTGTCTTGAGCAGCCTTCAAATTCATACGCACCTTTTTCACCATTTCTTCCATTTCTTTAAGCATCTCAGGCCCCAAGTTCAGTTTATCTTCGGGTCCTCCCCAATTAGTAGGTGTTCGGCATTTTCGACCATACATAACCTCAAGGGGGCTCATCTGTGTAGAGGTATGATATCCATTATTATATGCGAATTCTACCAGATGTAAATATTCTTCCCACAACGTGGGTTGCTGCATCACGAATGCCCGTAGCATGTCTTCCACCACTTGATTAACTCGTTCAGTTTGTCCATCGGTCTGGGGGTGGTATGCTGTGCTGAAATTTAATTGAGTTCCTAAATCAGCGAACAGTGTTCTCCAGAATGCTGATGTGAATTTCACATCGCGATCGGAAATTATCACTTTTGGCAACCCATGAAGCCTAAACACGTTTTGCATAAAAACGTGAGCAATTTGTGGAGCTCTGTACGTGGATTGAACCGGTATGAAATGTGCAGCCTTACTTAGTTTATCCACTATCACCATAATAGAATCATTGCCCTTTTTTGTCTTAGGTAACCCTGTGATGAAATCCATGGAAATAATTTCCCACTTCCATTCTGGAATTGGTAAAGGTTGTAACAGTCCTGCTGGGTGCTGGTGCTCAGCTTTAATTTGCTGACATTCCAAGCATCGTGCTAAATACTCAGCAATGTCCTTCTTCATTCCTGGCCAAAAGTACTCCTTTCGAATGGCGGTAATCATTTTCTAATATCCTGGATGTCCTGCATAATGACTGACATGGAATTCATCCATAATAAGATTTTTAATTTTGTCTTGACTAGGTACATATAGCCTTTGTTTAAAATGTATCATTCCATCTTCATTCAGCTTATAATCTGATTGGTCTGTCAAGCCAGCAGATTGCTGTAGTTGCAGTTTTAACTGTTGATAATTAACATCCTGCCTTGAAGCTTCTTTAACCATTTCCAAAACGGGGCTCTTCCACTCACTAACAGAGACTTCATACAACTGTTGCACTTTCCGGGTTAAGGCATCCGCTACTCGGTTTTCTTTCCCTTGTAAATGTTTTATCTCAAAGTCAAAACCGCTTAGAAAGTCCACCCATCGTGCTTGTCGTGCGTTTAGGGTGGGTTGACTGAAATAATTAGTCAAACTATGGTGATCAGTGAGCAGTTAAAACTTTTTGCCCACTAGATAATGTCTCCACATTTTCAAGGCGTGGATGACAGCGGTCAATTCTAAATCATAAGCAGAATATTTCTGTTCATGCTCCTTCAATTTTCGAGATTCGTAGGCAACTACCCTACCTTCTTGCATTAACACTCCACCGACTCCTTCTTTGCTTGCATCTGTACATACTACGTAATCTTTATCAGGATCAGCTATTCTTAAAATAGGAGCTGTGGTGAGTAGATGTTTCAATTGTTCAAAACTCTGTTGGCAGTTTGGGGTCCACTGAAATGCCTTCCCTTTTTTCTGCAATGAGGTGATGGGGAAAGCAACCCTCGAAAATCCTTCTACAAATCTTCTATAATAACCAACCAGACCCATAAAGGATCGAATATCTGCCACATCCTTTGGTACAGGCCAGTCCATTATGGCCTTTATTTTCTCTGGATCAACAGCAATTCCTTCCTTACTAATCACATGACCCAAGTATTGGATTTCTTCTTTGAAGAAGTCACACTTACTAAATTTTGCATATAGTTGATGCTCCCGAAGGGTCTGTAGCACCTTTCTGAGATGTTCTTGATGCTCCTCCACCGTGCGAGAATATACCAGTATATCATCAATAAATATCAGTACAAATCTATCCAAATATTGATGAAAAACGATGTTCATTAAACACATGAAAGTTGCAGGAGCATTGGTAAGGCCGAAAGGCAATACCACGAATTCATAGTGGCCGTATCTGGTTCTAAAAGTTGTTTTCGCGATGTCCTCCTCCTTAATTCGGATCTGATGATAACCAGATCGCAGGTCAATTTTTGAAAATACCGTCGCACCCTTCACTTGATCAAATAATTTGTCAATCTGCGGTAAAGGATACTTATTCTTAATGGTTAATTTATTTAATTGACGGTAATCGATGCACATCCGGAAGGTTCCATCCTTCTTCTTTACAAACAGCACTGGGGCTCCCCACGGAGACACACTAGGACGTATGTAATTCTTGTCCAACAATTCTTGCAGTTGCATTTTCAATTCTGTCAATTCGGGTACGCTCATTCTATATGGTGCACGAGATACTGGTGCTGCACCGGGAACCAATTCAATAGTGAAATCTATGTTCCTTTTTGGGGGCAGCCCAGGGATTTCTTCTGGAAATACATCTGTGAATTCCTGAATTACAGGAATGTTATTTAGGATGGTTGTTTTATCTTTAGAATCCGCATAACCCACCTGAAAAGCATAGATTTGGCATCCTTTTCGAATACATTTTGCAAGTTGATTGGCTGTTATTGGTCGCACTTGTGTCGGTCTTTTAATCCCTTGCATCTCTTTTTTATTTCCCAGGAAGTCTTTAAAATAAATAATCTTGGTCTTACAGTCCACTAGAGACCAGTGCTTTTCCAGCCAATCCATTCCTATGAGAATATCATAGGAACCAAGGGGAAGCACATTTAAATCTGCCATTACTGGCTGTCCGGCTATAGTAAAGGAACAGTCCTTTATTTTAGCTCCCACTCGTCTTTTGGCCCCCGTGGCTAATTGCACCAGCCATGGATTCTTGAATTTAGTGGATTGTAATTTACAACGTTCTACTACCTTTGGGCTTACATAACTCAGTGTAGCACCAGGGTCAATTAAAATAGATACAGTAAGGTTTGAGATATTACCTTCGAATTCGACCATAGTGGGCTGGTATTCCGCCTGGCGGTCCTCTAATGCTGCATTAATCCTTGGTATACTGCGTCCCACTTCACCGACTGTTGAGGCTTCCTGAATCTGAGATAGCTGTTCCGTCCCTTTTTGGTGTGGACAGTTCTTGATGTAGTGGGGTCCCCCACAGCCCCAGCATTGCACCGGAGGTCTAGTGACCCCTTCACTGTCCAAGCGTATCTGCTGTCCATTGCTTTTAGCTTCAGTGTTAGGCCTAAATTTGGATGTAGTTCGGTCTGGAATTCTGTTGTGGGGACTTTTGCTGTTCCCTTTACCTCCACTATTGTGATTCCCTTTGTTGTTTCCCATTGGCTTAAAGCCCTTCCTATCATTCCATTTCTTGCCAACTGCTTCTCCCTTTTGTCTGCTTTGCTGGTAACAAATTCTGGCCTTTCGAATCACTTCATCCATTGATTTGGGATTGTCAAATTCAATTCTTTCTCGCATGTAGGGTGGTAAACTACTTACAAATCGTTGTACTTTTGCCTTTTCTTCCCTTATATATGGGACGTATCGAAGCAGGGAAGTGAAACGAGTGATGAACTCATCCATAGTCTGCTGCCCCAAACGCAGATCATGGAATTCTTTTGCCTTTTCATCGTAGAACCGCTCCGTTAGATATCTCTCCTTAAAATATCTTTGAAAATTATCCCACGTGATGGTTTGTTCAGTAACTCCTTTGACTATCTTCACCTCCTCCCACCATAAGGTGGCCTTTCCTTGCAGTTGGAAGATAGCCAATCGAGCCTTAAGATTGTGATCATACTCGTAGAGTTGAAAATATTTGTTCATGTTAATCAACCATGCTTCAGCTACTTCCTCCTGTTCTCCGTCAAAGTGCGGGGGTTTAATTTTGCGAAATTCCCCTTGCAGCTCCATTCTTTGTCTCTTCGAAGTTTGCTGTTCATATACATTGTCAGAACGTTCCTCTTGTTCCTCCGAACCTCCAGGGGGTATAGGGTGATTCTGTTCCTCCGACATTCGTTGTTGTTCCATACTAGGATTAACAGGTACTTGATTCTGTCGTTCAGATAAGCTTTTCAATATCCTCTCCTACTCCATAGTTAGCCTGGCATTGTCTTCCCGCAGTCTTGCCATTTCATTCTTTAACTCTTGTACAGTTTCTAGGATAGCCTGATTTGTAATTCTGGCCTCCTCCCCAAGTTGAACCCATAACTCCGGATTACCTTCCAGTCCAGGCATATCCGGCCGTCGAGTGGTGTTGTCGGTTCTCCTCATCCTGTACTTATCAACATAAAACAATGATAAGGAAATTTCGGGAACTACCAAAAAGGAAATATGTATGTTTATATAAATTTTTGCCCAAAGGCCTCAGTTTTGAAACTGGGCTCTGATACCATATGTCATATCCCTCCATATGAATAAACGAAAATATAATCAAATATTCCACAGTAAAAAAAAAAAATTTAATTGATTTATTATGTATATGGAATATATTCGTTACCTCAGCCAAGTTTTGACATAAACTTTGGCATTATATATTAATTACAAAACCTATGTTTAATGCGTGTTTAATAACCCGCGTCCCCCATCTGCAATGTTAGACTATGGTATTAATTGACTCTTACACTATCCGGATTTGATCATACGGAAGATATAACCCGCGTTCCAGGTGTATCTTGATCTACGCCAGGTGGCCCTTTTCTGAGAATGCTGTCCATCGATCTTGCCACGGTTCGCGAGGATAGCTCTAGCATTGATTATCCTTGGGTTTAGTCCAGGCCTCGGGATGCCGATGGCGATCCACGGCGGAGGTTCATTCCCGCGCTTTCCTGATATTCATTGGGGTTTTATTCCCCTGTCTCGGCTAGGGCTTCCATTTGCTTCTTCCGCCGAGAGGCTGCTCCGGGTTTCCATTCGTTCGGCCCCTGAAAAACTTGGCCTGATGCTTCGACCGTTCAACCTGCAAATGCATCTGGGTAACAATGAATTTCTGAACCAGTCCTCAGTCCGCGCATCGTTTATCAGGTGAACGTGTGCTATTTACTATTTACTTTCTTGTTATTTCTTCTGGTTATAACTCTTGATGAAAACTTGGCTTCTAATCGATTTGCTTGTGTGATGGAAATAGGAATCGGTTCCTGGTGAGGTAGCGAGGCTGTGCATTCCGTAAGCTACTCCCGTTGTCATCACAAGAGGTAAGCCCTCCGTCCTCAGAGAGAAGTGACTGCGTTTCCACGCCGAATGTTTTAATACTTTACCTTTGTCTGGTCAGGGATTGCGATTCCATGGATGGTTTGTTTATTCTTCGACTTCTCTATCGATGAGGGGTCTGGCCGTTACTGTTATCGGCCTCCAACCATGGGTTATCACCCTTAGATCTTCTTTCCTGAGGATGAGGCTATTTTTTTTTGTAATTTAATATTGTAGGTTTTCTTATTGTAAAAGCTGAGGTATTGCCGCGAATCCCTGGATTCGATTCGGCTTCCTGGAACAGTTAATGACGAAGACTGGTTATTTATACAAATATTTTCTCTTGTATTTAAGAACAGTGTAATGCATGCCGCGGCAGCTCGTCTCTGCGTATTTATAAGCTTTTCGGTTTACATATTTCATACTTTATCTTACTGGAATAGTATATAGGATTTAATCTGTAAGGGTTTCATTCTCAGGGTTCCCGTTTGTTTCTATCTTTTCTTGCAATAGAAAATTATTATTCTGAATGAATACCCACAAATTCCCTTCTCGGTTATACATGTATATTTACTGTATCAATATATAGGGATGTCTGTAGATTTTTATGGTCGGCCATCTGTTAAGTGTATTTGTGTTAGTCTCGGTATTATATATATAATCCGAAATAGTTTTCCTTTAAATGACTGATTCGATGTCTTTCTGGCTGTGTTCGAAATGATGTTATTTCGATTTCTCATCAGGGGTTTCCATATTTCGAATTTATTGTAAACAATTCCGATATGGTTTTTATATGAAATGTCTTAGGATTTGTATGAGATGTTCTCAAATTCATATAAGATGCCGACCTTCTTTTCATGGCGATTCTGTCCTAATAGCTGAGATAACCCATATCGGATTTTAATCATTTATTTGTATTACTGTAGTACTGTACATTGCAATACTTCTGTGGTGATAATAAAGCATGAAAACGGATTTACCGTGAAAATTCCTAAGAAGTTTATCTTGTCGTGGATTTTGAGGGAGCATTCTCGTCTCGCCTCGAACCTGGTATGGTTTTGGCTATTTTATGAAGTTTGTTCATTGTATATTCTACGCCGAATAAGAAACCTTTCAGTTTAACGCTACAATAATTGTGTAATCATGATCTATACCTGAGGGAAGACCAGGTATGGCAACTGCCTACCCAAACTTTCCGAGGTTCTGATTACTGACTAAGTGAATAATTTTCTTTATAACTCTGTTCTGAATATATGAACCTTCTTTTAATTATCTAAATGCTAAGATTCAGGTATCTGGCCAACTAACCGCCAGCGCCCTACACACTTAGACTGTACATTAAATCTAACTTGGCACTCTGAACAGTAAATTGACTCCATGATGACAATTACTTCATTAACTACCACAATTATGTATACTGTAAAACTTGGCAATTCTTCTGTAATTAAAATTATAACAACAATGCGTACCTGTTCTTCGAAGGTTGTCAGGATTTTTCTGTGTTAAGGAAATCACTCCTGTGTGCTTGTTTTCCACCCAACCGCGAGATTAGTCGATACAGACTAATCTCCCCCCAAGCTTCACTTGCCAGGCCACTGCCTCAACAAATGTCGCGCACTTTCTGCGCCTGTGCTCTCTGGTCATCACCAGACGCAAGCACCACTTTCCCTTTCTCCCCTGTTTTTTTTTCCCCGCCTGTTCCTTAACAGCCCGGGTCTCCCTTTTTCCATTCTTTATCCAAGGATAGGGAAAAGAAACGGTTAGGGTTTATTCTGCCTTTCTTGATAACTGTTTCTTACATATTAACACATATGTGTTTAAAGAAAATCCATTCAGCAGAAATTAAACAATGACTCCCTTATCAAGATTACCATAGGTAATTCAATTAATTCAGTTCCAGTTTGGAATTCACAAAGTTTTTCACCATGATAAAGAAGTAATAATCTCTGTTTTTTTTACATTTTTCCTATAATGGTAAAAAAAAGACAGAGAGTTTATTTACATAATTATTTGGTCGTCACACATTGGCTCTTGGCATGTATTGGAACCTATTATTAGTGTGCCTAGCATGCCTGTTTCGAAAAAGATAAAGTTCTAAATTATTAACGCTCTTATGTGTTCATTTCCTTGAATTTTAGCTTCGTTATTCCTTTTGTTTCCTTAAAACTTCTTGACACATATTGGCATACTCTGGCACCTTGCACATCCTAGCGTGTCTTAGCACCTGGCATGTCTTGGCATGCCTTGGCACTATTTGGCACATGCTAGAACACCCCATAACTACCTAGCATGCTCTAGCACTTATTGACATACCCTGGTATTTCATGACATGCCATACCAGTTCTTAGCATACCTTGTCACTCCCTCATTGGCATGATAGTTAACACTCATTGACACTCCCTCAAACACCATCATATTCATTCACTTCCATTTGTTTTGTCCTAGCGATCCCTTGTGTTTTCCTAGTACTCCCTAACACTCCTCAACATGCATTTACACTCTCTAGCACACCTTAGCACTCTTTGACATGTTCTACCACTTCATAGCATGCATCACACAACCTAACACACATTGGCACTTTGCACGTATTGGCACTTGGAAAGTCTTAGCATGTTTGGCATGCGTTGAGATTACTTGGTATGCTTTGGAATGGTTTAATATTAAAGTTATTTGAGATAAATTACTGGAACGTAGATGAGAAGCAATTGAGGAAGATTTGGCACTTAGAATGCACTGACACTTGGCACTTGGCACCTATTAGCATTTAGTGTTGGTGTGTGTTGCATGCACCTCATTGAAAAGGTAAATTGATGACTTATTAACCCTATTATGTGTTCATTTCCTTGTAGTTTAACTTGTTTCTTCCTTTTGTTTCCTTGACAGTCCCTAGCATTCATTTTCACACTCTTGCACATCTTAGCATGTTTGACATGCCTTCGCGCTATCTAACACTTGTTAGCATGCCCTAGAATTCCCTAACATACCTTGGCAGTCATGTCCTCACAACTAGCATTACATTTTTCCATGACCTGGGAACCTTACATTCCTTAGCACACCTTGGTACTCCCTATTTTTCATGCCCTCATAGATAGCCTTACTTTTTTTGCGACTTGGGAACCCAACCAATTCATTAGCAAAACAATATTGTGCCCAACCCAAAGTCTCCCTTTCTCTAAAATTGCTTTGTCCATGCCTTATCACTAACATAGGCTTGCCTTCTGCAAGTCTTATCTCAAACTTCTCCTAAAACACTTCATCCTTGGGACACCTCGAATCCACTGACACTCCTTGGCGCACACTCTTATTCATTCATTTCAAAGCATTTTCACTTAGTTCTTCCTTGTGCTCCCCTGACACTCACTAACACTCCTCAGCATCCATTGAAACTATCTACCATGTGTTAGCATGGCTTTTCATTCCTTGGCATGCCTTGACACTCCTTAGCTATCATGCCCTCACACTACCCTTACTTTTTTTGAGGCTTGGGAACCTAATCAAGTCCTACCTAAAGTGCAACAACTTAACCAAGTTATAATGACTACAAATAGACTATGCCTTGTTCACCTAAGAACTACCTAAAACACATCATAGTCTACTCATTTCGAATCCCAACTCATGCCACTTAACAAGTTAGCAATTCAAGGCTCACGTCCAACCATGGCCATAAAACAACTAAGCCACACAATTTATATCATGACATGCCATAGCACTTGGCATGTCTAACAATTTGTTAGCACTGTGTGGCACGTGTTAGCATCCCCTGCATTTCTTGGCATGCTTTACACTCCATGGCACACCCTAGCAGTCCCTAACATGCCCTAGCACTCTAGCATGCCTTGGAACTGCCTAGCATATAACCTTGTCACTCCCTCCTTAGAACAATTGGAACTCACTGACACTCCTTATCGCACACTCTTATAGATTCATTTTTATGCATTTTGAACTAGTTCTCCCTTGTGTTTCTGTGGCACTCCCTAACACTTGTTGGCACCCATTGGCACACCCTAGGACCTAGCACATCATGGCATGTTTCGCTGGCACTCTAGCATTCCTTGGCACTAACTAACATATCTTGTAACTCCCTCCTTACAACAGCTAGAAATCACTAACACTCCCTTTCACACAATCTTATTCATTCATTTCCATGTATTTGAAACTAGTGATCCCTTTTGTTTCCTTCGCACTCAATAGCACTCCCTAACATGCATTGGCACACCCTAGCACCTATCACATCTAGGCATGTTGCCCTAGTCTCTAACATGCCTTAGCTTTGCCTATCATACCTTGTTACTCCTATTGGGTGTGGAGCCTGATTATCTTTTGTATTCAAACGTTTCTGCCAGATGTATACCCCAAGAAGACTATACACTCCTTCATGTGGGGGGGTGGAGGGAGGTAAATCTCCCTAGCTGGGGGGTTCAGGGACCAGTGGTCCCCTTGCGAGGGTTTGGGGTTAGTGCCCCCAAAGCTAAAAATAGATGTAAAATTCCCTTGTAAAAATTAAATAATTTATATTCAATCTGGTTCGTTCATTAGGCAGATGATCTGATGGTAGAAGTTATGTTTAATTTAGTTTTTTTTGCCCTAGAAGGCAACCCCTCACTATATATGAAGGAATTGTATTGCGTCTATGTATATCTGATTTTGAGTGAGGAAGAGAGAGGAGATTGAGAGCGAAGAGGGAATGACAACAAATCTGTTGTAGGTTGTATCTCTTCAGTTTGCTAGGTAATATAATAAAAGAAGGATTGGTTATTTCTCCATGGATGTAGCCCAAACTAGGTGAACCACGTATATATGTGTCTCTCTTGTTTTATGTATTTTCTGTGTTTATATTTCTGCAATATTTTATGTGTTCCATTGATCCATAATATATAATTTTCTAACAACTGGTATCAGAGCCGAAGGTCTATTTGGTTGATAAAATCGTAGGAGAGAAGGGTTCCTAGCTCGAGTGGGAGCAATGGCAGAAGATG
>APFE031713886.1:2663-24365 GCA_000404065.3 Pinus taeda
AAACCATAGGTAGGTTCGCCCAACCTAATATAGGGTCCAAAAAAAAATTTCTCGGGGCGCTGCCCTGAACCCCGTAGAGGGGCGCTACCCACCCCCCTGTGACCCCCCTGCTGCGCAATCGGCGCAACGAAGGGGGGGCTCTGCCCCCCCTCTAACCCCCAGGTTCACTACGTAGGTTAGTCGTGGAAAGAATATAACACAACCAAACAAATATGATCATCAAGCGAGAAGATGAAGGACACTAGATTACAACAAAAGACCAAAGATCAGGACTACATGAAGACTCCATCTGATTCACAACCCTTTAGAGGGTAGATATGAAGAACAAATCATATCTCTCATGAAGATGAAGCATTGGACACATCGCTTATTGAATACATATACCAAGGAGCAGCAACAATGGCTTGACATTGCCATGTCATCAAATAGTCTATTGTTAGCAGTGTCATGCCCTGTGATGTCATGAGTTGTCATATGCCACATCATTATTGTGAGCCATGTAAGTTCTTGCTCAAAATGTATTGTAAAGTGGAAGCACAAAGGACACATATAGAATATGAAGAGTCCTGTAAAGTCGAAAAGTCATGGGAAGTCAAACAGTTATGAGGGTGGTCAAAGAGTCACATAAAAGGAGAATCATAACCTCTTGGTTATATATACACCCTCATTTTATGAGAAAGGAACTTTTTTCACCTTGGCTCCTCCCACAAGGAATTAGAGAGATAATCTAGTTCTCTTCAGGAGTAAGGAGTGGCTCCAACGCTCCACTATTATGATCCAGATTTAAACAGAAACTCAACAAATCACAGAGATAACCATAAATACATAGATGCAGCAGAAATAATACTTAATTTCATTAATGTAAAACACTGAAATATGCTTACAAATAGAAATGGAAATAAACTAGCTAGGGCGATAGTAGCTTATCTCTGAGAAGATATGTGGTAGCTATATTCCTCTGAACTGCATTACAATGAGGCTCAAGGGCCTTTTTATTATTGAACAATAATAGAAAACCCTAAACAACCAAAACCATAACCCGAGGAGATGTAACACCAAGAGTTTATGGGCCCCCTCGGGGTGAGTTGGATAGCCAACTTCCTGGGGTCGCGACTTGGTCATATTATCTCCATTTGACATGCATGATAACCCATTGGAATGATTTCTCCGAGGACTACGATGGAAAAGATTATTTTAGATAGAAAATCGATGGTAGTATATTGCCAAAAAAATGTCGTTTAGGGCCTCAAAAGAGCTCTGGAAGTTTAGGACCTGAAAAAGTACTAAAAATAGTATATTGTGATACAATTAAGGAAACTAAAAGAAACAGTGGTTGGGGTCCAAGTGGAATTGGTGGGTGGCCACCAATATCCACCTGGATCATATTAGGGTTAGTGGTGTTCATTGTATACATGTTTGTCGTGGATTTTACTTAATACTTGAAGCATGATGGCCTGCACGTTTTCATGCATGGATTGTGAATATTTGTAAGATTGTCCTATGAATATTTATGATTCAAGCTTGCTTTCACCTATACTAAAGTAGTTGAACTATTTTAGTTATTTTAGTACTTATCTGATTAAGAATGTGTTGTAATGGTTATTATAATGGTCGCATCCTTGTCAACTATTCTACTAGATGTTAGATGGTTCTTTCTTTTTTATAATGGTTGCAATCACCATCGCATCTTTGTGTACTATTTCGCTAGATGTTAGATAGATATAATATGTGTGTGTGTGTGTGTGTGTCTCTACTAGGGTGGTACTATTACCTCTCTCCTACAGCCCCACTTTCATTTCCCTCCATAGTAGAAGAATCTTGACACACTTACAATCGAACACTCACCAAGCCAACTCACTTGCCTTTCGAAAGTACATGTGTATCCCTCTCTCTTGCTGATAGTTAGAGCCAAGGAAAATCTATAATAATATATGGAAATCGAGCCAATATCCTAGATGGGGCTCCTATTCAAAACTGTGTGAGGTCTAATTGGGACTTCACGTCAAGGAGACCCCCTTGGTTGACAGATTTCTAGCACCGTCAACAACTTCTTTTTATAATATTCATTAAGCCCAAATTTCTAGCCCTAATCTTCCTTCTAGAATATCTTGGAGATCAATGGTTGAGATAATTTTTAAGTCACTTAAATAATTAAATTATTTATCCTTAGAAAAAAGACTTAATACTCCACAATAATTAATTGACTTTAATTATCATACTTATCCTTTAGTTAGACATAGGAAAGAAGACATAAATCACTTACTCTACCAAGCAAATATCTAAAGAGGCAATAAATCATCTTCCACATGCCAAGACACCAAGCCTATGTAGAATGATTTTTGAAGCTACTAGAAGCTTCAAAAAGGATTTCTAAATGGTTAGACAAGTTTATGAGGACCCAACCAAAAAAATGATCAAGACAAGTACCTATTAAGGCAAGGTGTTGGAGATATTAACTTCCACTTATCTTGTGCTTAATGTGTAATCTTCCTCATCATAGAATATAATGGTTGTTGTAATATTTAAGTGATTTATTTAGTTAGGAGGTTGTTAGTAAATCTTAGATTAGTGTGTTGTTGAGATATTTACTCAACTAACTAGATTGTGGCTAATATAGTCAACCTATATTAATGTCCAACTTGTTTTATAAATATGTGATATTGTGTAAAGATAAAAATATATGAAATAGGTGTAGTCTAACTTAGACGAAATAGCCTTTTTCATAAGAATTCACCAAGTTCTGACAATACAATTTCAAGATTTTTTGTTGTTTAAAATACATTTTTGAAAGCATAAATAAATTCAGCACTGTGAAAAACCCCTAAGGCACTCGCATTATACACATTAAAGAATTCAAGTTTTTTAAAATCCTTGTTAAATTTTGATTCAAATTAACCAAAAAAATGTAGTGAAAAATGTCATTTCATCTATAAATTAAACTATATAAACAAAATAAATTTATACTTAGTCAAATCAACATTATAAAAAATCAATTTAATTTTAAATTTTCATAAATTTAATTTTAACTTTCATATAGTTAGATATATAATACCAAAAATACGAAAAAAATATATATTTAACTAATTTACTTATCATTAATATTAATCGAATTGATTCTATCAGATACATTTCTATAAATAAAATGTTCAAAATCTTTTGTATCTTTCAAATATCAAATTAATCTCAAATTTTTTTCCTTACTTATAGTTATCTTTTCATATTAAAATAAGTCATATAAGTTGGTGAATAATCATGAAATTAATTCCATTATAAACTATATAAATTAAAATTAGGTTGAATTTAATTCCTTTAGGAGGTAAATATTGCAAGCATTTTATTTGATAGAAATTTATATAGTTTATAATAGAATTAATTTCATGTTTAGTGGCCAAATTATATTACTTATTTTAATATGAAAAGATTGCTATAAAGTGACGAAAAAAAATTGAGATAAATTTGATATTTTAAAAAAACAACGGATTTTGAACATTTTATTTATAAGTATATATATAATAGAATTAATTTTATTAATACTAATGATATTTAAATTAGTTAAAGGTAGGTTTTTTTTTATTATTCTTATAACATTAAAATATAAAATTAAATTGTTTTTATAATATTGATTTATATTAGTATAAAGATATTTTATTTTTAAGTTAGACTAAGTTTTAATTGAATATGGGTATGATTTTTATTAACCATATTCGATGGTTTTAAATATCTTAACAAAACACTTCCTATGTGATTATTGCTAAAAGTTTTCTTATAATTTAAGTATGGATCACAAAGGTCTGAATTTGAAAATAACCTATATATATTATTCACTAAGATATAACAGTAGTAGAGTAAATTTATTGACTAATATTATGTCATTTTTGGTATTATAAGTTCATTCCCTAGATTATTAAATACACATGAAAGAATAGAATGATTTATTTATTTATTGGCATTGAAGAAGAATAAAAATATTTACATGAAATTGATTTAATTAATTAATTGGGCGAATTTAAAGTAATGAAATTATAATTTTTTTCAAAAAAAAGCATTGCCAACAATATTAATATGCACTAGCTACAAACCTTCGAGATATATAATAATTAACTATATATAATTTAGAAATATGACACTCACCAAACATTTTATAAGCTTAGTCTAACTTACAAAATAATACTAATAAAATAACAATATTTTAATGAATAATTTCATATTCTATATATCAGATTGGATAAATTATTATGTTAAAAAAATTATAACTCTCTCTATCCTAGCCGAGTATGGTAGAGATGTTGTAATGCAATGTTTAACGTTTCGACTAAATCTATTAATATAATTAAAAATAACCCTATGAAAATAAAATAAAAATGGATCAAAAGGTATCAAATATCTTGATATGCAAACAACTTTTACAATGAAAAGAGAATAAAAATGAATCAAAAGTGACCAAATCTCTTTGATATGCAAACCACTTTTATAGTGAAAAGAGAATAAAAATGGATCAAAAGGGATCAAATCTCCTAATATGCAAACCACTTAAACAATGAAAAGAGATTTGATCCCTCTCCACGCTTCGTAGTTCTAGAGTTAACATGGATAAAAATCAAAATAAAATTAATTAATTAATGATGGGACTAGCCCAACACTGTTCGGACTTTAGGCAATTAAAATGATTGTTTGGGTGATTATATGATTGGGTAGATATTATGGTTGTGTTTACATGTGTGAGGATCAAGCCATCGGATATTTTGGAAATGGGTTAGGTGGCATTCAATTTCACAATTAAGTCCGGGTACCTACCTCGGGTCGTGTTTCCCGCTCCTTGCTATGCCAAAACTCTTTGTTCGTCTTTCACTTGGTCATTTTCGTCGGGCTTATTGAGGGTTTGTTCTGCTATGCTCTACAAGTTGAGTATGCAACTTTGTTGCAAGTTTTGGGCGTGCCTCTTTGTGACTTCTGTACTGGTTCTTTTATGTCCGTGTGGTTGTTCTCTGGCCTGGTTCGTTGGGCAGTCATGGGTATTCTTGCCATCACCTAGATAAGTGGTTCTTTGTTATTGGTTTTTTTTCCTATTGTTGGCTCAATAGGTCATCGTGTTCCGAGTTATATGTTGATATTTCATGTTCTTATTGGCAACTAAGTGGTTGGCTTCCATCTAGGCTCAAAATGATGACATCCTTCCGTCCTCGGCTTCAAATGCAGGTAGCCCCTCCTTCCTTGATTCAATTTATGGTTTTCTTTCCTCAGCTCCTAACCTGTTTGCTCCTTCGTCTCCGCAGTTGGTCAAAACCCATGGGTGGAAAGTTTGTTCTCAGTTCTCACTGCAATTCCTCAAGTAAGTTAAATACAACTTCTATTATTTATTTTCTCCAGGCACTGTAATTCCGCTTCCGTGACAATGTGACTCTAACACCTATGTGTTGATTTATTTGTAGGTGTTGAGGGTTTGCGGTTGGAGGTCTTGGCAATGAATGTTTCGGTCTTGTCCGGTAGGCTCAGTCACATGAATTTCCTTCCTTCCTCATTCTGTTTTTAAAATAAACCTTCTGTTTGTGAGGGTTTGTCAGCTTGTCAATTGACTCTCGGCTGTGAGTAGTGTCATGTCGTATTGGTGATATGGGCTTCCACTGTCTGGTGAATGTTTTACTATAATTTCCTCTGTAAGAATGCAATTTTTCAAAACCCTCACCTAGGGTTTGTCGTCCACTAGCTTTACGCTTGTCGTGGCTTTATCTTGCAGTGCTACTATGTATTGTTATATACTTGTTTTTGCAATTTTGAAAGAGAAGAACTTCAGGGAAGAAAATTGGGTTCGGTTTACCTGAATGTCATTTATGTAATTAGGTCGTTGTTCTCTTGGTTTACTCTGGATTCTCCGCCTAGGCTACAATTATTGTTTTGGCTATGCTTGTGATGTTTCATACGAACATGAGAGGACACTGTAGTTGCTCCGGTAATTTGTTTGGCAGTCAATTTAAAAGAAAATAATGGAAAATTTCATCTGGCCTGTGGATGTTTGGCCCGTACTGGAATTTGCTTGTGTCACTCCTTTTCTATCTTCGTTGTTTGCTTCAATAGAAATGTAAGCCCTTGTTCTGGCATCTGCTCTTCTGTCTCGCTGTTAGGACTGGTTCTTTTTCTCAGGAAAAACAAAAAGAATTAAACACAGTGGTCTATGTACAGTATGTTGTCTGTTCAGATGCTCATTAATTAGAAGACATAATAAAAAGACAGTAGGACATACAGATGGACTGAATTGATTTCACTTTTATTGATATTATTTGAGTGCAAGAAGTTTTGAACCTTTTACATGACTTTCGATGTTACATTTAAATGTTTCATGTTCACAGTTAATGAAACTGTACAGTTACTTTTCAGTTGTAGACTTTATAGTTACATGGTTATTAATCATTTGGTTCTGTCCTTATGAAAAGATTTTCCTTTTAGACACATTTGTCTTTTCCTTTTAGAATAACAGGACAATTATTAATCCATGGTTTATTAGAAACAGACAAGTAAATAACCCTAACCGATCAAACTACCTTTGACTAATTTAGAGATGAAGATAAAAATAAAAATCCTACCTCCTTCTCTGCCAAACTAACATAAAAGACAAATAAAATGTTAACTCAACTTTTCAACCTGGCAGAGACCGACACTCGGTCATGATGCCTGAGCTAGATACTCCTGCATCAGGCTCCCGAGCAAAAGAAAATCATGACTCCGGTCCATGAGCTCCTCGACTGAAGAACCTGTCCACTCAATCTGCCTGACATCAAGCCACGAACTGTCCTTATTAGGACGGTTCTTCCACTTGACCAAGTATTGCATATAATCCTTCCGCCAAGTTCATTTGGCCACCTTAGTGTTGAGAATGCACTCGATCTCGGGAGGCTGAACATAAGGCATCTGTCTCATCCAAGTTTCTCCTCCATCCTGGGTATTCCGTGTAGGCCGTGTGGTTCTATCTTCTTCCTTTTCTTCTGGGTCAACCATGTAGGGGAATAGGTCTACTACATTAAAGATAGGTGAAATGCGTATTCCAAGTGGCAACTATATCTCATAAGCGTTCGCCGAAAATTTCCGGAGGTTGCAGGGTCCTATCTTCTTATACTTTAACTTATTGTATGCACCCATAGGGAAGTGTTCCTTGTGCAAATGCGCGAGGACTTCATCTCCCACGTTAAATTGTACTTCCCTTCTCTTCAAATCTACTTGTTGTTTATACTTTAGGCTGCTATCCTGCAATTTAATTTTTACCTGCTCATGCAAATCTCTCATCACATTAGCAAAATCTTCTCCATCTGTGCTTCGCCTTTCTTGCAGTCCAAGATCCTGCAACTCATGCACTCCACGAGGATGCATGTCGTACAGGATCTAAAATGGACTAAAGCCTGTGCTGTGATTAGGCGAGTCATTATAAGCGAACTCTACCTGTGCAAGCACTCGATCCCACATCCACAAATTCTCTCCAACCAAGCTTCATGGCAGGTTTCCCATACTCCTGTTTACCACCTTTATTTGTCTGTCGGTTTGCGGGTGATAAGCAAAGTTGTAACTCAGTTGTGTATCCATTTGCTTCCATAGGGTACGCCAAAAGTTCCCTGTAAACTTCACATCCCTGTCCGAAAGGATAGACTTAGGCAACCCATGTAACCTGACAATCTCTGTGAAAAACAAGTGGGCCACATGAGTGGCATCACTGGTTTTTCTGCAAAGGATGAAATGTGCCATCTTCGAGAATTTTTCCACTACTACCATCACCGAATCATAACCTCGTCGTGTTTTAGGTAGACCCAAGGCAAAGTCCAAGCTGACTAAGTCCCACGGCCTACTTGGAATAGGTAACGGTGTGTATAGTCCGCGTTTTGACTATGACCCTTCACCAACTGGCACAATGTACATCTGGTCACAAATCGCTACACATCCCTCCGCATCTTTGGCCAAAAGTAAAAATTACTAAGCTGCTCGAATGTCTTGTCCATGCCAAAATGTCCAGCCAGACCTCCACTATGCTTCTCCTGAATAATATTCTCTCTCATTGAGCAGTCAGGTATGCATAGTTGTCCTCCCTTAAACAACAGTTTCTCTTGTAAGTTGTAGTCCAACCATGGATTGTTATCTCTCACCAAGGGATTCTGACATGCCTCATAGGCCTCCTTAAAATCTGTATCAGTCTGGTATAAATCTTTTAAGTGCTCAAAACCTAGCACTTGCAGAGTACTCTCTTGCAAAAGTAAAGCTCTCCTACTCAGTGCATCTGCCACCTTATTGGTCTGCCCGCTGATATGTTTCAACACGAAGTTGAAACTCTGCAAATACTCCACCCATTTGGCATGTTTATGGTTCAGCTTGTGTTGTTGCATAACATATTGTAGTGCAGAATTATCTAAAAACAACACAAATTCGTTTCCCAGCAGGTAATGCCTCCAGTGTTTTAATTCCTGTATAACAGCATAGAACGCCTTATCATAAGACGAATATTTCTGTTTGCTTTCATTTAGCTTCTCAATGAAGAACGCCACAGGCTTATCCTCCTGGCTGAGTACAGCTCCAATAGCCGTACCGCTAGCATCACAGTGAACCTGAAAAAGCTTCTTGAAGTCTGGCAATCTCAGGATCGACCTCTCAGTGATCTTTCTCTTTAATAGATGGAAACTTCTCTCCGCTACATCTGTCCATCGAAAACGTTGACTAGCCTTTTTAATGGTGTCCAACATAGGTGCACAAAGTTCACTAAAATTCCTTATGAGTTTCCAATAAAAACTTGCTAGTCCATGAAAGCTACGTACCTCAAATAAATTTTTCGAAGATGGCCAATTAACTATCACCGCAACCTTCTCTAGATCCATCTTTAGTTCATTTTCTGCTATTACAAAGCCCAAATAAATCAATTCCTTCTGCAGAAAAGTACATTTCTTCAAATTTATTAGCCGTTTATTCTGCTGTAATTTTTTTAGCACTTTCCGAACATGTTGAAGGTTCTCCTACCTTGTCCTGCTGAAAATTAGTATGTTGTCTAGGTACACTATCACAAATTTTCCGATGTACTCCTTCAACATCTCATTCATTAACCTCATAAATGTGATGGGCACATTGCTCAGTCGAAATGGCATGACTAGCCATTCGTACAAACCCTCATTTGTCTTAAATGTTGTCTTCCATTCATCCCCCTCTCATATTTGGATCTGATGATACCCGCTCTTCAAGTCTATCTTAGAGAAATATGTTGCCCTTCTTAAACAATCCATCATGTCATCCATCCGTGGTAGTGGAAAGCAATACTGGATGGTGATTTTTTTGATGGCCCTCGAGTCTGTGCACATCCGCCACTCTCCTCCCTTCTTGGGAGCGAGAACTGTTGGGACTGCGCAAGGGCTCAAACTTTCCCTTATCAATCCTTTGTCTAGTAGTTCTTGCACCTGCTTCCTAATCTCTTGATTTTCCTTGGGGCTCATTCGGTATGCCGCTTTGTTAGGCAAACTGGCTCCAGGTATGGAGTCAATATGATGACTTATGCTTCTTTTGGGGGGTAATTTATCTGACAAGTCATCCACTACTATATCCGTAAATTCCTACAACATTTGCTAGAGTTTTGTAGGTAAATCTGATACCTCTATATGCAACAACATTGTTTTTGCTCTCTTTACAACTGCATAACCCATCTCACTGTCCTCAACTTGTTTCAGAAACTTTTTTCCGCTAACCAACAATGCTCTTGGTTCACTTGTCCCTGTTGTCCCTTCCTCTTTGATGGGCACAAGCGTATGCTTGATTCCATCCTTGAAAAACTTATAATAGTTCATCAATCCATCATGTACCACCTTCTTATCGTACTTCCAAGGACTACCTAGCAGTATGTGACATACATCCATCGGCATGATGTCAAAAACGACTTTATCCCTATATTTGCCTATTTGAAACTCCACCTCGCACTGTTCATCCACCAACAACTGATGGCTTTTTTGCAGCCATGAGACTTTGTAAGGGGTGGGATGTTTCAAGCGCTTCAATTCCAACTTTTCCACCATCTCTGTGGACACCAAGTTATCTGTACTACCGCTGTCAATAATTAACTTACAACACTTACCATGTGACTTACAAATTGTTCTAAACAAAGCCTTCCATTGTGTTTGTTCGATGACCTCCTTGGCTGGTTTTAACAACACCTTGTTCAGCACCAGGGCTTCCCCTGTCTCTAGAATATTTTCTGCTTCTTAGGGAGGTGCCGCTGCTTCCTCTGGTTGTGAAACATATGCACTCCTCTGTCCAGCTTGATCTGCCTCTCGACATTCAAATGATCTGTGTCCCCATTTATGACACCTGTAACATTGATAACCAACCCCTCTACCTCATCCATTTCCCCTACCTCACTGGGATGACCTAGCGCCTCTCACATTATCACCTCTGTCCGCTAATCCGGAAGCTCTGGAACTGTTGCCTTCCTCATTACTACTAGCAGTCCACCCTCTACCATATGGCTGGCTTTTTCCCCTATCGGCTCCTCGTCCTCTCCAGGCATTCTACCTTCTAGTAATTTTCTCTTTAGCTTTCATCGCACTCCGATACGCTTCTTCAGTGTTCTTTGGAGATAAAATACTAATTTCATCTAAAATTTCTAGTCTTAAACCATTTACGTACTTGGTTGTCCTTTCCACGATATCCTCTGTATATCCAGCTCTTAAGTTCACTCGATGGAACTCTTTCGTGTACTCCCTTATCGTCATTCCTTTCTATTTTAGATTCTGCACTTGCCTGTGTAGTGCAATCTGATAGTCTTTCGGCAGAAATCTACCCTTCAACTTGGCCACCATCCTTGACCAAGTTTTAATTGGAAACTTGTTCAATCTCTTTCTCTCCATCTGGACATTATCCCACCACAGGGCTACGTGTCCCTTCAATTTCGTCGCAGCGAACCTAACTCTTCAGTCTTCACTGACTTCCTCACACTTGAAATACTTATCCATCTCACTGATCCAATCCAATAGAACCTCTATGGATAGGTTGCCATCATAGGTTGGGAGTTCTGGTTTGGGTTTATTTCTTGCCACTAAAACAGACCTCAACAATATCACTTTTGGGGTCTTGCCTTCCGGTCCATCTATTGCTGCTTCAGCTTCCTCTTTGCTGTCATCGCCTACCTCCAGGTCTCTTCTTCTCCCTACCTCTACTGCCTCCAAATGGGTAGTAAGAATTCTGATCTCCTCTCTTAGTCCTTCCTCTGCTATCCTTTGAGCACCTCTGCCATGACCTCGCCTTCCTCTCTCCATTTCTTCAATCAATTTCACCTGCTTTAATACCACTATGATGGGACCATCCCAACACCGTTCAGACTTTAGGCAATTAAAATGATTGTTTGGGTGATTATATGGTTAGGTAGATATTATGGTTGTGTTTACACGTGTGAGGATCAAACCATTGGATATTTTGGAAACGGGTTAGGTGGCATTCAATTTCACAATTAAGTCCGGGTACCCCCCTCGAGTCGCATTTCCCGCTCCTTGCTATGCCAAAACTCTTCGTTCGTCATTCACTTGGTCATTTTCATTCGGCTTGCTAAGGTTTTGTTTTGCTATGCTCTACGAGTTGAGTATGCAACTTTGCTGCAAGTTATGGGCGCACCTCTTGGTGACTTCTGTATTGGTTCTTTTATGTCCATGTGGTTGTTCTCTGGCCTGGTTCATTGGGCAGTTGTGGGTATTCTTTCCGTTCACTGGGTAAGTGGTACTCTGTTATTGGTTTTTTTTCCTGCTATTGGCTCCACAGGTCATTGTGTTCCAAGTTATATGTTGGTATTTCATGTTCTTATTGGCAACTTAGTGGTTGGCTTGCATCCAGGCTTGAAAGGATGGTGTCCTTCCATCCTCGGCTTCAAATGTAGGTAGCCCCTCCTTCCTTGATTCAATTTATGGTTTTCTTTCCTCAGCTCCTAACTTGTTTGCTCCTTCATCTCCGCAGTTGGTCGAAACCCGTGGGTGGAAAGTTTGTCCTCGGTTCTCACTACAATTCCTCATGTAAGTTAAATACAACTTCTGTTATTTATTTTCTCCATGCACTATAATTCTGCTTCTGTGACAATGTGACTCTAACACATGTGTGTCGATTTCTTTCCAGGTGTTGCGGGTTTGTGGCTGGAGGTCTTGGCAATGAATGTTTCGGTCTTGTCCGGTAGGCTCTGTCACATGAATTTCCTTCAGTCCTCGTCCTGTTTTTAAAATAGGTCTTCTAGTCGTGAGGGTTTGTCACCCTCGGTGCTTGTCAATTGACTCTTGGCTATGAGTAGTGTCCTGTCGTATTGGTGGTCTGGGCTTCCACTATCTGGTGATTTTTTTACTGTAATTTCCTGTGTAAGAATGCAATTTTTCAAAACCCTCACCTAGGTTTTGTCGTCCACTGGCTTATGCATCTATGGCTATGTATAAAACAGTTTTCGAAACCCTCACCTAGGGTTTGTCGTCCACTGGTTATCTGTGCTTTATCTTGTTGTGCTACTATGTATTGTTATATACTTGTTTTTGCAATTTTGAAAGAGAAGAACTTCAGGAAAGAAAATTGGGTTTGGTTTACCTGAATGTCGTTTATGTAATTAGGTCATTGTTCTCTTGGTTTACTCTGGATTCTTTGCCTGGACTGCAATTATTGTTTTCGGCTATGCTTGTGATGTTTCATACAAACATGAGAGGACACTGTAGTTACTCTGGTAATTTGTTTGGCAGTCAATTTAAAAGAAAATAAAGGAAAATTTCGTCTCGCCCATGGATGCTTGGCCCACACTGGAATTTGCTTGTGTCACTCCTTTTCTGTCTTCGCTGTTTGCTTCAATATAGATGTAAGCCCTCATTCTGGCATCTGCTCTTCTGTCTCACTGTTAGGACCGGTTCTTTTTCTCAGGAAAAAAAATAGAATTAAACACAGTGGTCTGTGTACAGTATGTTGTCTGTTCAGATGCTCATTAATTAGAAGGCATAATAAAAATACAGTAGGACATACAGATGGAATGAATTGATTTCACTGTTATTGATATTATTTGAGTGCAAGAAGTGCTCAACTTTTACATTACTTTAGTTGTTACATTTATAGGTTTCTTGTTCATAGTTAATGAAACTGTACAGTTACTTTTTAGTTGTAGACTTTACAGTTACATGGCTATTAATCATTCGGTTATGTCCTTATGACAAGATTTTCCTTTTAGACACATTTGTCTTTTCCTTTTAGAATAATAGGACAATTATTAATCCATGATTTATTAGAAACAGACAAGTAAATAACCCTAACCAATCAAACTACCTTTCACTAATTTAGAGATTAAGATAAAAATAAAAATCCTACCTCCTATTATGACAAAGTAACATAAAAGACAAATAAAATGTTAACTCAACTTTTCAACCTGGCACACCCGTCATGGTGCCTGAGCTGGATGCTCCTTCGTCAATTAATTAATTAATTAGTTAATGTAAACATTTTAACTCGATCAAAATAAAATAAAAATAACCTTATAAAAATAAAATAAGAATAAAAGTGGCCCATGGTATTGACCGATTGTATTGAGAACCCATGACATTGACCCATGGTATTCATGTGGAATATAGCCTATTTAAAGAGAAATTAAACTAACCTAAATCCATCTTAACTTCAAATCTACCAAACTCAGAAAAGGATCAAATCTTTTGATATGAAAAGCTCCTTTATAGTGAAAAGAGATTCGATACCTCTCCACGATTGTTAGATCTAAAGTTAACATAGATATAAAAATAGTTTATCATTCTAATTTATATAACATAATTATAAAAACGACAACTAATAAATGTATATTATTTAAATAGATCTGATACCTCGGCAGTTGTTAGATTGGTAGTTAAAATGGATATAAAAATCTATTATCATTCTAATTTATATAGCATAATCATAAAAGCGACAACCAATAAATGCATATTATTTAAACCAAGCTTTAAGAGGTATCAAATTGATCCCTCTAGACCCTTGGTAGATCCAAAATTAAGATAAATCTACAATAATTTAATTATTTGGAGAAAAATACCATGAAAAAAACCATAAACTAAAAAAATTTATATCTTTTATTTTATTTTGACAAAATCAAATATTAACATTACAAATATCATATTAACTAAAAAATACCTTGACTTTATAAAAAATAAAAAATAAAAATAAATAAAAATCACCAACCAATTAATTAATATAAAAATCCATATTAATCAAAAACTTAGATATATAACCTAACCACCAATTAATATAAAAATCCATATTAATAAAAAAACTTTAAATATATAAACTAACCACCAACAAACAACTAGCATATATTACCTAGAAAAAAACAATCACCCATCCTTCGCTATAAAAATTCATTATTTAAAAAAAAAAAACAACAACAACCCATTATTTAAAAAAAAAACAACAGCAGCAGCAACTCATATTAATTGAAACTTAAATATAAAACATATTAATTAAATCCTCAATACTTATTATAATTTTTTTTTTCCACATTTGCCATTTTTTTTCTCCTTGAAATAACAAAATAAAACATAAATGATCAGAATCTATTGGCATTACATCAGCATTGAGATATGATAGTATGTCATATAAATCCTACGTGGGCCTTCTAACAAGATACTTTCACAAAAATATCAAAATTATTCAAGAAACTTCCCTCACTAATTAACTTCTCATCATAATCATCCGACAAAAGGCACAAATGAGTATAATTCATGCCTACGAATTATGCATTCACAAATCGACAATTCCGACGAATCTCCCCATTTGTCCCTGTCAAAGGTTGAATGTTTCCCATTTTGATCATCGACGTTTTGAAGTTCTCAAAGAACGCTCCTCGGTTTTGGACATAAAATTCCACCAACTCCTTCGTAGTTCCCCCATTGGAATAGAGCACCTGGTCCGAATCCAATAAACCTTTCCCAGAACGAAGATTCTCATAATACTGGTGGTCAAAAGTTACGGGAGTGCTTAAATCTAGCGTGGTTACAGTGTTGTTATTAATAACAAACCCTTGAGAGCAAAGTTGTTGAAGCGATGTTAGGAACTCTGTTTCAACAGTGGGATATCGATCTGGCTTGAATCCCATGAACCTAGAGTTGAATGTTGCACAACGTGCATTTCCTATTGTATGGGCACCTGCAAACATATCAATCACTTAGTATCTAAAACACTCCATGACAAGCACTTCTGAAAATATTACCAGTTGTTGTAGTTCCCAGTGATATAATAATTTTTCAAGAAATAATGTTTTTTTAGCTAAATTTAATATTTCTGTATTTAAGCTTCTGTTATTTTTTTGGGTTGACACTTTCCGAATCAACAACTATGGTTCATCTCGTCTTGATGATGAACCACACTGGTTGATTCTAAATTCTTTCATGTGATTTACCAAAAAACTTTGTTGAAATTTAATATTGTTATTTTTTCCAAATTATGAAAGTCTAGATTTCTAGAATATTTTAAAATTTAAAAATAACAAAAAAATCAATTGTTTGAATTTTTTCTTTATTATTATATTCTAAAATATTCCATAAATCTACAATCTACTCTTTTTCATCCCATTTATATTTTAATAAATAATTTGTTCCTATGGACTGTATACTTATAATTTGTTCCTATGAACTCTGTACTTATAGATCATATGTTCTGATGAACTTTTCAAACATAAATGGATGGGCCAACCTGAAAGTGTGACCAGATCGTTTTCTGTGAGGCTCACATTCTGAAAGTTAGAGATGAGTGTTGAAATATTTGATGTAGGGCCAGGAAGGCCGTTGTCTGCTGCTGCTTTGCTTGCTGTTAGGCTGTCTCTCCTCCCCAACTGCACCAGCCAGGATGGTCCTCCAGTCTGTTCATCACATGAATAAATTTCCAATGTTACTTCAAGATCTTCTAAATTTTTGAATTGGCCAATCACATTTTGAGATGTATAACCAACGACAAAAAAGCAATAATTTTACCAAGACCACAGAATCCCGGGCTGCTATTGCAAGAATATCAGCACAAGAAACTTTTCCAGGGCATGCAGATTCAAGTTCTTTTTTGATGGCATCTATAACTTCGAAACCACGGGCAGAGTTGAGATTGGGACCTGCTCTCTTCTCTCCCTTAAAAGTCTGAGTGTCATCCAGCAGCAATGAAGCATCACATCCCTACACATAACTCGTCTTCTCCATCAGATATCCATTAAATTTAATGATGAAATTCTAATTAGCAAACCTCTTTATAATGGTAATGTACACAGGCCTGAAAGTTCCATCAAACAATACAACAGGGCTCATTTCACTGTGGCTGATATGGCATTCGCCCAGAAATTGTTTATTGTGGCAGTTTTTATTCATATCTCATAAATTCTGACTTTCCTTTAAGATGATAACTCTGATTAAGATGTATATATTTTTATACTTCATAATTATCAAATGTTTTCATACACTTCGATATTGTTTTTTAATATCACTAAAAATAAATACACACTTTCCTTTTCTATTTAAAACACCTCACATCCCTAGAGGCAATGAGTTATGTTTGACAATACATTGAAACCAGACTTGGTCATAAGTCTTGTTTTCACAAAGCAGACCGAACTTCCTGTTCCAATAAGCACTCATGAACTTATGAAAAGACCAAGCTCAAAGGAGGTGAATCCCATCATAATGGTTAATAAGAACATCATATTGGTTATCAAATGGAGGAATTTGTGGTGGTGAGTTTAGTTTTCTCGAAGATTCAAACCCTAGAGCAGGATTATCATCCAAAGAAGTTTAGTAAACTTTACAGTTTTTCTCAATAAATAGATTTAAATTACTGTATTAATTAGACATATAGTTCATTCGGCTTAGTAATTAAAATGGTTAAAATCTGAAGGAAAATTCAAGTTACCTTTTATGAGTTGCATAACATATTTTCATATTTCTTTTAGTTTTAAAATATCATCTCCATTATTAAAATGGTTAAAATCTCAAGGAAAGTTCAAGTTACCTTTTATGAGTTGCATAATAGATTTTCTTATTTCTTTTAGTTTTCAAATATCATCTCCATTAATGTTTTTGTTCTATTGGTACAAAATCTCTTGATAAATATTGATCAGAAAATCTTTAGTTATTTAAATTCTAAAATATATTTTTAATAATTTTGACGAATTAAAAATTTATTCAAATTAGTTTACATACAAACAAGCATAACAATTTAACTATACATATAAAATTATTATAATCTTATATAATATATATATATATATATATAATATGTTCAAAATGATATTACCAAGTGCTCAACAAAACTGGGAAACCAATAAACTCTAAATAACCTAAAAAAAAACTTCTCATGACAGCTTAACCAGAGAACCAACTTAATAACTCAGCGAGGAAACAGATACAGATTATTATAGAAAATAATAACAAAAATTATATTACCATAAACACTAATACATGTTCATAAACAAAACCCATATATGAAAGCTTGTTCAAAATGATATTATAAGAGCTCCACCCAGAACTAGAAAACCAGAAAAATCTACCAAGATGTAGAAATTCAAAACTAGAAAACCTCCGGTCAACTCTATCTTGATGAAGCGCATAGATACGAATCCATATATGGAGAAATGAACTAAGAGAGGTAAGTTAATATCAATATATATGGGTCAACCCCATGAAGGAAAAAGCAAAGCATAACAAACATGACGCTAAGAGAGGTAACCTAATACAACCCCATGAAAAGGAAGAAGCAAAGCATAACAAACATGATGTTACCGGTAAAGGTAGATGAATATAAGTTAAATATAATAATAATAATAATAATATCTATTTTTAAGGTCACAGCCAAGCCACACACCAAATTGGTGTATGAGACCTCCTTGTTTGTGGGACAAGAGACCCACCTCCACGCAGCGATTTGACTGCTAACTCTATGAAGGCATACATACTCTACCCATCTCTGGTTTTGAACCTGTAACCTCTTAGAAGGAAACACATGCTCTTAACCATTAGGCCCACTCAACCTGTATTCATTTTAACCATTAGAATTATGTACATTTTTTCATTTTAATTTAATAGAAAAGAGGGATACCAAGTTCAGTGGTGTAAAAAATTATTTTTTTTCGTTTTTTTAGTAATGGTTACATTTAATTACTTGTATCCAGAGTTATCTTGAAAATATGGAAATAGTAACCCATTCAATATAATAATAAATATGGAAATAATAACCCATTTAATATAATAATAAAGATTTGGAAATTTTTGTGGGTCAATATGGTATCGAAGCCTTGGCTTATGTTGATTCCCCATAAACCTCACTATAATATCATAGACTTAGGCTAGGGGACTTAGGGTAGGTTCAATTCCCTAATTATATTAGTAAAAGAGTGCATTACCTGTAAACTTAATGTTAAGAATTTGAAAATTTACTAATATCTACCTATTTGGGTGGAACTAAAAACTTCAATAACCTTTCAGTGGATCTCCTCCGAATTTTCAAATACCCAACCAGCACCCATTCATTTCAATATCTTGAATTAAAAACCGAAACTTAAACTGATATATGGAAAATAAGACATCCTTATCTCTATTGAGAAAACATTTAGAAATTCAAAAGAGACATGTAAATTTGAAAAGAGACGAGCCAAACGGGATGGTTGCCCAGAACTTCACAAAAGGAGATCATGCTTGCTCAGATTATTGGAAGATAAAATCAATTCAAATCCGAACAAAAATCATGAAAATCTGCTTATAGCTTGAGCTTTACTTACATTAACAAAGCAGTCATGAAAATGCAGGCGAAGAAGTGAGGCAGCCATGCGAGCCTCCTGAGCCACAGCCCTTTGTACTCCAGCCAAAACAATGTCTTCAGCCCGTGGACAAGTCCATACATAGTAATCAGGTCTTAGTGATCCAGGAGGGTTTGCTCTCGAGGTTTCCAATGTAGACATCAACCCTAAAACAAAGAAAAATCTCAGAACCGCAGCCATGGAATAGCTCCACAACACAAGTATTTTTCATGTGAATATCCTACAATTGATATGATTCAGATGCCCAGAGCTCCTTATCTATATGAAATTTTTCCTAACTAGTTCGTTGAGATCTCTTTAGCTTTGGGTTTCGCAGGGTAGGAGAGCTTGACATGTCAGGGCTTCGTTCACACTGGTTGTCTAAGCACGTATAAAACTGAATAGATTTTCATCGTTTCTTCATGTTAGGTGTGTTTTTCTATTGACTTGGTCTCTGACTTTCTCCATGTATTAATCGATTCATGTGTTGTGGAATATTAGGGTAGTTGAAGTGAGAATTCCCGCTCAACATGATAAAAGCAATCATTGAGTCTGGTTCCCCATATTCATATTATACATTTTTCACATATTTTTAGCAATCAATCATTCAGTAGAGATTATACATTGCCCATTCAAACGTCTATAAAGTTTAGTTTTTATTAAATTTAAAAACTATGGAGATCATACATTACGCAATCAAATACATTACTCAATCAAACATCAATAAAGTTGAGAGTTTATTAAAAATTTATTTAAAATTTAAATTGAAATTTTTAATGAGATTATATTAAAAATTATGGGTTTAAATTTTATTGGGAGGAAAAGACTGAAAATTAGTTTAGAGTTTATTTAAAATTTAAATTGAAGTTTTTAATGAGATTATATTAAAAAATTATGAATTTAAATTTTATTGGGAGAAAGAGATTGTGAAAATTAATTGTGGGATAAAAAACTCACTTTGTTTTCAAAGACATACCTTTTCCCATCCATAATTAATATGTATATCTATATTATAAATTTCATATGCATATTAATTGTATATCTATATTATAAATTTCATATGAATTCATATCTATATTATAGATTTCATATGCATAAAATTCATATGCATCCGTATTAAGTCCCTAAGGGGTCATTTCCATTCACTAGCTTTCCAACGCAGAGAATAGAGAATGGCATAAGTAGGTTGATTCTTTGTTTAACATAGAGATTTAAGTGGGAGAAGGTTTGATTTTAAAGGACTTCATCTATTAAGGAATAGATCCACCCCTTTTTCCCAAATGGCATCAAATCTCTGATTTCCCTGCTTTTTTACTTTGTCGAGTGTCTAGCGTATTTGCTTTTTTACTTTGTCGGGTGTTTAGCGTATTTTTTTTAATTAAATCTAGCTGAATTTGTTTTAACAATTATGACTTGGTTATGTGATATATTCTGGTTTGTAGTATATCTTTTGTGTTAAATCTAGCTGAACTTGTTTTAACAGTTGTTACTTGGTTATAGGATATATTTTAGTTTGAGTCAAGTGTTTATACCATTGTCTTGTATTATAGGATATATTTTAGTTTGAGTCAAGTGTTTATACCATTGTTTTGTATACACTCTATATATCATAAACTGAAAATGCTAAATTGTTAAATGTATTTTGTTTTTCTTTCTCAACAAGTTGAAGTATATTTGGCAAGGCATGAAGTATTATGCTGGAAGGGCACTCTTTCTTTTAATAGATATAGATGATTTTTTAGAAAAAATTATGGTATACATATTATACATTTTTCATAAACACAGATTATGCATTACTCTTTAAATGTTTATAAAATTTAGGGTTTATTAAAATATAAATTATACATTACCATTTAAATATAAACTAATCTTTCTTGGAAATATATTGAAAATTATAGTTTATATTTTATTAAGAAAAATGAATAACTAAAATTAATTGTAAGATAAAAAATTCTACGTTATTTTCAAATTCAACCAAACCTCACGCAACTTTGATAACACCCTCTTATAAAACATTATCCTATAATTAGAAAAATCAATCTTCCATTCAAACCTTATAGAAAAAAACTACTCAAATAAATACCTTTATCTAAAACCACCATCTCCTTGTGAAAGACCAGCGTCCCAATCTCTTGGTTTAGATAGAAAAGTCGAAAAATAATGTTGTTGAGCATCTTTGTAGAATCACTACCATGACTTTGGTCCTAATGAAAATTGAAAATTTGATTGAACGTCTCACAATATTATCGTTAATGTTGGCTATTCAATCAAAAGAATTATAAAATACACTATGTGTAGAAATATTTAGCTAATGTTGGAGAGATGCACAGCTAAATTAAACAAAATAACACAGCAGAAAAAATCAAGCACATAAGACACAACTTTTAACGTGATTCACCCAACCAATCTGGGCTACGTCCACACAACATAGGCATCGGCAATTTATTAATCAAAATAGGAGATTACATAATGAAATCCTCACAAGACTCTCACCCTCATAGCAAACAATCCGAATGGTTGCCTGTTATATAGCAAAGAGGATCTAACTGCCTCATAGATCCTCTCAACTCAAATTTAGGATGCATTAACTCCCTCCCAACAAACTGGAGTTAATCTAGCAACAAAATTTCTATTGTTGTCACCTACAGAGATTTTTGCCTATTTTACTCCAAACATAAAATCTCAACAATCTCCACCTTGACAAAAATTAGCTTGATGCCCTGTTATTATTATTTTATCTTTTCTGCAAGCCAAGAGAAGCCAAACACCAGCGTAGCTTCTCTAACAAAACTGGTTTCGTGAACATGTCTGCACAATTCTCCTTTGTATGCACCTTTTTAAGAGAGACTCCCCTTTCAGTGATAACCTGTCTTACAAAATGGTACTTGATCAGTATATGCTTTGATTTACTATGATAGGCCAGATTCTTAGCCAAA
>APFE031713886.1:24385-42121 GCA_000404065.3 Pinus taeda
GTAGCTTTGACATCCAGCTTATAGCTCCACCTGCAAGAGTAAAGACGTACCCTGAAGTTGATCTCTTCTTATCCAAATCACCTGCAAAATCGGAATCAACATATCCGCAAACATATTCACTACTCTTATTGTAAGAAATACAATAACTACTTGTGCCTCTCAAGTACCGAAGCACCCATTTCACTGCTGACCAGTGTTTTTTACCCGGATTTGCCATGTACCTGCTGACAACCCCAACTGCATGTGAAATATCTTGTCGCGTACATACCATCGCATACATTAAACACCCTACTACATTGGCATATGGAATTCGAGACATATAATCTTTTTCTTCATCTGTATTAGGACATAAACTCGAAGAAAGCTTAAAATGGGAAGCTAAAGGGACTGAAATAGGCTTCACATTATCCATACCAAACCTCAAAAGTATTTTCTCAATATACTTTTGTTGTGATAGCCATAGCTTACCATTGCTCCTGTCTCTGAAAATCTCCATGCCCAAAATCTGTCTTGCTGCTCCTAAATCTTTCATATCAAATGTCCTTGCCATCTGAGCCTTCAACCTGTTGATTTCTTCTATGCTTTTGCTTGCTAAAAGCATATCGTCAACATACAATACCAAGATAATGAATATGCCATTATTCAACTGTTTGAAATAAACACAATGATCATATTCACTTCTAACATATTTCTGACTCAACATGAAAGAATCAAACTTCTTATACCACTGCCGAGGCGACTGCTTCAGGCCATATAATGACTTCTTGAGCCTGCAGACAAATTTCTCATTGCGATGCTGAACAAACCCTTCCGGTTGTTCCATATATATTTCCTCATCTAAGTCACCATGTAGAAATGCAGTCTTAACATCTAATTGCTGCAACTCTAAATCAAGCAAAGCCACTAATGCTAACACAATTCTAATTGAAACAATTTTAACCACTGGTGAAAAAATCTCATGAAAGTCAATATCGGCTTTCTGAGAAAACCCTTTTGCAACCAGTCGCGCTTTGTACCTGTCTTCCGTATCATTCACACCTCGTTTCAGCTTGAAAACCCATTTACACCCCACAGTTTTCCTGTCTTTCGGAAGCTCAACCAGATCCCATGTTCCGTTCTTACCCAAGGCCATCATTTCGTCCTTCATGGCTGCTTTCCACTTGTCACTTTTCGAACCTTCTATTGCTTCCTGATAGCACAGAGGTTCATTGTCATTAGCAGTAAATGCAACAGAAGTGACATAATCATCATACCTTCTCGGTGGCCGTTTGATTCTTGTCGACCTCCTTAAGGATGTTTCTGGCGCTTCCTCGATTGGCTGACTACCCTCTGTAGGAACTTCTTGCCGATCAGATCTGAGACCTGTTCATGATCTAAACCTGAACCCTGTTCATGTTCTGATTCTGAAACCTGTTCATGACTAGTATCTGAACTATGGTCATCATGACTATCGTTAAAAATACTATCAAACTGAATGTGCTGCAAGTCAGATACATCATCCTGTTTCAATCTACTATCTACATCTAACTGTACAAGAGAGGATTCATTAAACTTTACATCTCTGTTGATGATGATTTTGCGGGTAGTAGGATCCCACAATCTATATTCCTTTGTTCCAACACCATACCCAACAAAGATATACCTTTTAGACTTTGGATCTAACTTAGTTCGTTGATGTTTAGGCACTAGAGCATATGCATCACAACCAAACACTCTGAGTTTAGAATAGTCACAAGGGTGTCCTTTCCATACCTCTTGCGGAATCTTGCAGTCTATCACCGTCGATAGAGATCAATTTATCACATAACAAGTTGTTGCCACTGCTTCCGTCCACAACTCCTTTTGCAACTCGACGTTACTCAACATACTCCTTGCTCTCTCTAGAAGAGTCTTGTTCATGCGTTCAACAACTCCATTTTGCTGAGGAGTATAAACCGTGGTTTTATGCCTCTCGATCCCTGCATCCTTGCAATAACTGTCAAACTCCTTGGAAGTAAACTCACCACCATTGTCAGTTCGTAAACATTTTATTGTTCTACCAGTGTTGTTTCCTACCAATGCTCTAAACTGCTTGAAAACTGAAAAAACATCAGACTTTCTTTTCAACATGTAGACCCAAACCTTCCTAGAAAAGTCATCAATGAATGATACAAAATAAGACGAGCCACCATATGAAGTTGTAGGGGCTGGTCTCCAAACATCTGAATGGATATAATCAAGTATGCCTTTACTAGTATGCTTGCCTGTTTTAAAATTTTGTTTACTTTGTTTTCCAAACAGACAATGCTTACAGAAATCTAGCTTTCCAGACTTTAGATTTGGAAGTAACTTTCGATCAGCCAAAATTTTCAACCCTCTTTCACTCATATGCCCCAATCTTTGATGCCATAAGTGAATGGAACTACTGTCATGTTCAGACACAGTAAACACAAAAACTGACCGTGTACCTCCTTCTAACTGAAATAGATTTCCTATCTTCTTAGCTTTCAAAACTAGTAAAATTCCTTTGTAAATTTTCATTACTCCACCTTGAATTACAGTTTTATATCCATTTGAATCAAGTTCTCCTAATGAAATCAAAATTTTCCTTAAATATGGTACATGCCTCACATCAGTTAATATTCTAGTTGTCCCATCAAACATTTGTAGTTGTATGCTCCCAATCCCAACAATATTACATGTTACATCATTACCCATGTATACAACTCCATCATTAATTGATTTATATTCCTTAAACCATTCTTTATGGATACACATGTGGTTTGATGCACCGGAATCTAACAACCAATGTTGACCATGATTTGACACATTAACTGATAAAACTTCATCACTCATAACTGAACCAGATGTTGAACCTGTATCTGTCGCATTGGCCTCCTTCTTCTCTGTCGAAGAATCTGCTTTTGAAGTTTGATGCTGTCACTTCCAGCAGTCCTTCTTTAAATGCCCTGATTTGCCACAAAACCAGCACTTTAGCTTACTCTCTTCCCTTTTGACTTTGAACGTGAGTCGCTCGGCTTCCTGGGGCGTCTTTCTTTTGAACGACCTCTAACCATCATAGCTTCTGATGTAGAGGTTTTGGAATGCGACTTCCTCCTTGTTTCTTCCGATAATAGGATGCAACTACATCATCAAACTCAATAGTTTCTGATGAACTAAGACTTATAGAAGTAACAAAATGATCCCATGACTCGGGCAACGAGCACAATAAAGTAATAGCTTTATCCTCGGATGGAATTTTTACTTCTATACTTTGTAATTGCACAAAAAGAGTATTAAAAGCATTTAAATGATCAGCAATCGATGTACCTTCCTTCATTCGCAAACTGTACAACTGTCGCTTCAGGAGAATCCTATTGGTTAAGGATTTGGTCATGTACAGTTTCTTCAGTTTCGTCCACAAACCAGCAGCGGTTACCTCCGACACGATATTAAACAGGACATCGTCCGCTAGGCATAATCAAATAGCACTAACTGCTCTTTCGTCCATCTCATCCCACTCATCGTCTGTGATGTTGTAAGGTTGTTTGGATTTACCCATTAATGCCTTTACCACGCCTTGTTGGACAAGCAAGTCATGCATTTTCACCTTCCAGATTTCAAAATTATTTTTGCCATTAAACTTCTCAATTTCAAACCGCGCACTTTGATTTTTCGCCATTTTGTATCAACAAAACAAAAAACCCAATAATCTCCAAAAAACCAGCGTTAAATACCGTCAATTAACAACACAGACTGCCTATGCCTTTTTAGCCTTTGTGTAAAACAAAAAACAAAAATATTTTGCTGTGTGAATCACAATGTACCAATTCTACAATTTATAACAAAATATATATCTCACCGCACACCATAAAAAAAAGGTTCGAATCACCAATGGAAGGATTGATCCGCTCCACCAAAATCTACTCCACCTCATTTAAATTCATTGAGATCTAGTGAAAGGCATGTTTCCTCAAAACAAAAAAACATTTTCAGATCTGGTGGTTTCCTCATGTACAACATTTTTAAATCTGGTGGCTTCCTTTAAGAGAGCATGAATGTGGTTGATGGATGCTAGTATTCCTTATGATTTTCGGTGGACAAAATTACGGTGGAAGTTAAATAAACTACTAAGCATCCCTTATGATTATATGCGCTGGAATATAAACATACTGTAACGCCTCCGCATCACCAACACACACAATTACCAACGCAGCGCCACCATTTAATAAACAAAAAACAATACAAAAGAAAAAACAGTGCATGGACTTACACGCACTCTCCAGCGCGCACTAGTTCAACCGCACCAATTGAAGGTTTCAGTTATACGCAACAAGCACCAATTGAAAACAGAATCCACGCTTCCGCAGGGTTCCCAAAACGAAGCTCTCTGAACTGGCGGCCTTTACACTGATATCCGACACTATAAACCAACTGTTCGGTTCCGCATACAATCCCACACTACGCACCAGCACAGCACTTGGCACGAACAACGAACACGCAGGGTTAGATCAACTCCAGCATGCACACGCAGGTGTTGGTCTGGTCTTCTATGCAACGTCACTTCAAACCAGCGCTTGAAGAAAGTTTGTTTAAAATAAAAAACAACACTTCCCGCTCAAACTCTGCGCAACACCTCCAGGAAGAAAATTCAATAACAAAATACCTTCACGCCTTTGCGCTCCACCTCCAGCATGCGCTCCAGCTGTGCCACGCCTCCAACTGCTCTGATACCACTTGTTGGAGATTAGATGCACATCTAAATTAAATCAATAAACACAACAGATAATTTAAGCACATCAAAACACAGGAATTAACGTGGTTCACCCAACCAATCTGCGCTACGTCCACACAACAGAGGCATCAGCGATCTTATTATTCAAACAGGAGATTACATAATTAAATCCTCTCAAAACTCTCACCCTCATGGCAAACATCCTAATGGTTGCCTGTTATATAGCAAAGAGAATCTAACAACCTCATTAACTCACTCACATCAAATATAGGAGACATTAATAATCTCCCAACAACCTGGAGCTAATCTAGGAACTGATTCCTATTGTTGTCATCAACTGAGATTTTCCCTATCTTATGCAAAACAGAAAATCTCAACACGAAGCTCATTGTGCAGAAGTGTAGAGCTCCACACTACTGCACAATGAACTGACAAATAAACCAACGGCCATTTTCACTCCGCCTTTCAGCAATTCGACTCTCCCTCGGCTCGAAGTGCTGCAAAGCTAATATTGATGGACGGGGCCATCAAGGTGTTCTACGAAGGGTTGAGAAGCCAAGAGATATTGTGAGAATATCCGTACAACTTTATTTGTAGTTCAGACAGACTTTATGTTGGTGAAACCGTCTCGCACGTGTAGTTCAGACAGACTTTATGTTGGTGAAACCGTCTCGCACGTTTTGGGCGATGACGATCAATTGCAGATTGGACAGCTCTACTTCCTTCCTCCTCAGAGAAAGTAAAAATTTGTGTTAACGGCCCCAAACATGGCTTTTCTTCTTTTCCAGATTAGCATTGTGTTATCAACACAACAGAATAGGGCGACGAAGAAGAAGAACAAATCTAAATTATCATGTGGGTTTCGTAAATACCAAGTGTAGGTGTAGCCCTTGTTCGATATTCACATCCAACATCATGACTGTGAAGAGAAACACTCGTTGTATGTCAAGGTTCCCTAACAATCCGTAGAAATAGTAGAAATAGGTGCTCCAGTAGTTAACGGACTGGAAACTCAATAGTAGAGTTGTATTACATTCAATGTTTCGAAACATATTGTTCAGAAACAATAAGAGTGCGGAGAACCAACATTTTTTCCTGTCAGAAACAAGATCTAAAACTTGAAATACATAGGAGCGAAAAACAGAGAATATTGTAGAGCGCATGATATATATATATATATAAATATATAACATGAGCCAATATTCCAAACACACCCAACAAGATAGGCTTATAGACATTTACTATTATAAATATGTCGAAATGAGCACAAAGGATTTTCAAAACAAATTTACTTACATTTTGGTCGGTGGACGAGTTTTCAACTTTTCATACGCTCTAAGTTTGTTTAAGTCTGTTTCTGTTTCTGTGACGTTGTCTTACACTGGATTTTTCCTTTCTAAAGTCGCTGCGGCCACATTACTCCAACGCGTGCACAAAAGGCAAGTGTTCTCCAAAACATCTTCTCGGAAGGAAGGTGGGTTTTCAGGAGCACGACACGTTGTGCATCCATTGCGTAGAGAATGTTTGAGCTCCTTCATAGACTGTCCAACCACATGCTTTTTCATGGTATATTCAGATGATTTTTTGAACACATTCTACTCATCCTTACAAAGCGTTGGCAAAAAATAAGACTGCTAAATCTGGTAATGAAACTTACCACGTTAGAAGAAAATATAAAGAAGTATTCATTTACATACGAATGACAAGAGAAATAACTCATTATTACATGGGGATTTTAAAACAATATTTAAGGCCAGTTTTTAGTCGATTGTTTTAACTTAAAAAAAATTTGTGTATTGTTTTAAATATTATTTTTAAGTGGATGTCTCAAAATTATTGCCTTGAAAAAGACAATATAAAACTCATATTATTATTGTTTCTATAAAGATATTGGCATTATTGTCTCTTAAGAGGCAATTTCAATTGTGTCTCTAGAGACACTGTAATTTTTGTCTCTGTGGAGAAACTTTCATTTCTTCTCTTTAGAGACAATTACATTTTTGTCTCTTCATGGACAATAGCTGAGATTAAAAACATATTATCTCCATAAAGACTATATGTTCATAATTCTAACTATTGTCTCTCTAGAGACAATATGAAAAAATATTTAAAAAAAATTGAAATCATTTTAAATGTTATTTTAAGGTGGTTTCAACATTTAAAGTTCCCAAATAGTGATTTTAATTACCTTAAGTCTCTCTTTTTTATGGAAAAAAAAAAAGAAAAATAAATTCTATTTTTTTAAGAGCTAATAGCAAAGTTATTTTAAATCTAAATGAAAAAACAATTTCCAAAACTTAACAATTTTGGAAAGCAACCTTGAAAATAATAAGACAACACACTTATATTTGCTGAAAATACATTCTTGACATTAAATTTGAACATATAAGATCCTCAGTTGGAACTTCATCTCATGACATATTATGAGGCAAAAGAAAAATGTTCAAGATTTCTCCATCCTACAAGAGAATTACTCTTTGACATATAAATACAAAAGCCTAAATCACATTAAATGGTGGAAAATTAAATTGATATCCCGTGGTTAGCTCCACAATTTCAATACTCTTGTATAATTGGAATTAGCTTTCTTGATAACAAAAAAAATGTAAGAATGTATATGCATTTGAATCTACAATTGATTGACAACCATGTCTTGATGAAGGTTTTACAAAAGATGGAAAATTGACACAGGTCCTGGCAACATGATATAGGCCAATTCTCAATCTATTGGTGAACTACAAGGTTACCTCCTCCATTACTGGCTTTCACAATTCGACAGTCATTGATGCAGTATTTATTCCACTTTTTCCAGTGTGTCTAAACCTTATCACCACCCTAAAATGCACCTAGTTGTTGTTGAGCAATATTGCAGGGAACTTTTGGGCACTCCAGTTGAGGAAGAGGTAATAAACTATTCTGATCGATGTATACTCCTAACCTGAAACAAAAGAAAAACCAATAAAAACTCTAAATTCATATTTCCTTAATTTCTTATTATCCTCTAAAGCCTAGTAGATGATAGCATAGAGTTTAATTACAGTTGCATGTTGCTTAAAGGCTTCAAGTTTTTTAGTTAAAATGATCAGCAATTTCAAAATCCTTGAAATGATATTATGTTCTTTTAAGAATGATTGCTTCGTATTATCTCTTCATCCTATGAGATGGAATAAGAAACCTAGAAGTTAGGAATAGAAAAGATGTAAGTATTTTACACCATATTACTAGATTCCAGTAAAACCAAATAGAAAAAAGTTATTTGTTAACCATTATTTTGATGGAGGACATGTGCTTTTTTGGGCATTTATTTTGGATCTCTAGGTTTTAATTAGGTAAATATTATGCATTGTATTGTGGATTATTGTAATATTATTTTCATTTGATTACAAATTTTAGAAGTCTGATATATATAAACAATGATTATTCTTATCTCCTGCACTCATTCGAACATTCAGGCAATCATGATCAGGTAAGGTGCTTCTCTATTATCATGTCTATGCTCATGCACTCCACATTATCAATCTACATATCAATCTTGTGTGAAAAAATTGCAAATATTACAAAAAGGATTAAAATGACTAACTAAAAATACTCATTCTACTGACCAATCTGTAGTAGTAAATAATTCAAGTGTCAAATTCAATGAACTCAATTCATAGACAAACATGCATGAACCAAAACTAAGAACTCAACCACTATCCTAATGATTTTAACCCCATCCATATACCTTTATGACTTTCCCTCATTCTTACATGCAATATGAGGTATTAGTTTAAAATATTCAAAATAAAACATGTAAGACGTTTTTTTTGGGAAAGTTACTGTTATACTCATTCTTATACCAATTTTTTATTCTCTATCCTTTTCGAACAAATCATATAGTAAATTGTAAAGTCTTATGCTTGAATCTTTTTCCATCAAATGATCATACTCATTTGATGGTATGACCATGTTTTAGGTTTTAATTTTATTTAAGCATGGATTATATTATTCATAAGTAACGGATGCTCCGATTTACTTTAGGACCGAGCTGTTAACATAAAGGGAAATGCTACTTTTTATGTGTTTATTATCATGGGGAAGCATTATATTAATCCAATCAGTCACATAAATTTACAAGCAGCAACTTCATTATCTGCTGGAAATATGGCGCAAAGGGCATATCGAAAAATAATCCTAATATCTAATAATTCTTATAACACAAACACATGCACCTAAAATTGTTTTTTCAACTTAAAGTACTTCTTAATAGATTTCCATAAGGATCATACATATTAGAATTGGTAAATTAAAAAAATTACCAATTAAGGTGCTCCCATATATAAATAAACATATTACTGGAATAACATACTTAGATATTCCATAAATTTTACATGATCAAATTCTATGTAAAATTCACTTCTACATGATCAAAGTTACTTAATTCTAAAGAAAGAATAAAATACTAATCATACAGAGATCCATCGCTGTCAGGTAGAATGACTATGATGAGCTCTAATTCCTTGCCTCTCAGTTTGTTCATTACATCTTTCTATACAATTTTCAGAGCTCTTTCAACCTCGTCAGGTTGTGCCATGTAGATTGCAATAATAGGTTCAAGATTGAATACCTGAAACCAAGGGAAGACATAAACTAATAACATATATTATGAGAAATTTTCTAGGTTTTTTTTACAACATAGGATGAAATACAAATCCTGTTACAACCTCTAAAAGGAATATGAAAGGTCAAAAAGGCTCACATGTTCCTACCATGCTAGAGATTTGGCACATTTGAGCCAACTCATGACAAAATCTAAGAGAAACACTTTCTTTAATGCCCATGAGAACTTGATACAAACCCAGTGTTTAACAATGCCTCCATTGACCATTTTCTATTTCATCTCATGTCATGCAAATGTTAGCTAACAAATTACAAACAATAAAAGATTTCAATAGTACAAAGTTTATACATAGGCTATTTTCCTATTGAAGAACATATATCCTATATGTCATATAGGGAAATTATGTTCGTGAGAAGATAGTCATTACCTTATTCATCATGATCCACTGACCTTCCTACGGTAGGCATACAACTCCCTTAGGTCAGGTTGGATAGTTCATGAAACATAACAAACAATAAAAGTCAAACATGAAATACTTTCTTGAAATAGATGTAAAAAGACCAAATAAAAGAAACAGATTAAAAAAATCTAAATGTTACCTTTCTAAAGCAATTGAAATTTGGAGTAGCTTTCTTTGATGAGTAATTTGTATTTCTATAATCCCAGTCTTTCCTGACAATCAAATTTGAATTGTATAGTGTGTCAAATTTATGAAATTCACCAGTCTCAAAACCAACATCTCCTTCTTTTGCCATAATGTAGTCCTTTGTGCCAACTTTAACTTCTAAAGTCCTTTGTGCCAACTTTAACTTCTAATGTTCCTGCAGATTCTAAAGCCTCCCGCTTACTTATTTCTTCATTTTTCTATCACTTGTTAAGCATTTATTATCACCTGTAACTATTCTAAATTGTTGATGAGTTCTAGTTGTCGAGGTCTCCTCTAAACCATTTTTTTCCAAAGACAACCAAATATAGCCTGCTTCTGATAAAGGCTTAAATATTTTTATTTCAGTTGTATTTGAAACAATTTGTCTTTCCTTACAAATTGGCAAAAATCACACACAACTACCACTCAAACTTGTCTTGTTTCTATCTATGACCTATAGTTCAAGGGTTATAACTGCATTAACTGGTTAAATAATCTTCAAGTACACAAGCAATCTATTGACAATTGTGTTACAACCTCTAAAAGGAATATGAAAGATCAACAAGACCCACATGTTTCTACCATGCTAGATATTTTGCACATTTGAGCCAACTCAGGACAAAATCCAAGAGTAACACTTTCTTGAATCCATTCCATTTCCTTAAGGTCACCAAAGAGGTTGAATCCCTTCTAGTGACCTCTCTCGTCGCATGTTTACCCGGACTGGTCGGTTGCTTGGGTAGACCTGGGAGGAGGGGGTGTTACACCAATCCAGATTAACATGATACATATACATCAAGATCTTAAATGCACTGACCATAATAATCATGCATATGACCACAATGCATATAAAAAAAAGTTACTATCATGTATGACTAACCGACGCATGTATAAATGACCGCACTAATCAACTAGCATATATCATGCACGTGACTACCACAACAATAGAATGATAGGAATATACATAATGATAATGTATATAAAAACAATTAACTATCATACCTACATGCCAAACATACAATACTTGTATGATGATATGCTCTTACCCCGTGGTCCAGTGTTGCAACCTCACGTTGATGATATACATCTCCTGCTCCATCTCAGCCAACATATCAACATCATTACATACCAATAGCATCATGCTGACCTAAATTGCATGAAATGACCTCATGCTACATGTCTAACCTACTTTACATGCATAACCATAACTTTGATATTGCATGCATAACAAATGCATATACAACCAACATGCATTCATGACAAACACATCCAAAAAATAACATCATCAAATTCTACATGACAACACCACTTTAACTATGAGCATCACCATGCATACATAACAAGAACATATGCAACCTTAATGCATGCATAAAAATACACATTCCATCCATCCAATCTAAGTATTGAACCATGCTCTGGTACCACTCTGTAAGACCCTCCTCCCACACTTACCTAAGCTAACCGGTCCACTGGGGTAAATATGGGATGAAGAGTTAATATGATGTGATTCAACTCCCCAAGTATAGTTAAGGAAGTGGAATTGACAAACCAAAACCAAATTGACCTTCCTCAAGAGCTATAGGACCCCTAGGGGCTAAAAAACCACTCTAGGTTCCCAACCCCCGAGTTAAATTTATTTTAACTAAACTAAACCCCTAATCGCTCCCATGAAAATCCCTCCATGTGACTATAATCCTCCAATCACTCCGACAACAAGGCCTCCATGTGACTACATACTTTTTTACTCAGTTTTGTGCCAACGACTGCGAGATTTAAGCCACTTTTTCAGGCTAGTCTCTAGACCACTGCCCATAACTTCATCAAACTCTCAGGAATGATAAATGACATAGGGAAAAATCCTTTTACACAAAAATTAGACAAGAACTTGATCTAAACAGGCCTATCCATGACAAACATTTCATCAAACACATCATGAACATGTAGTCTACAGGTCATAATTACATATCTAATCATAGGGGTCTCATATTTATCTGAAAATCATCAATAAGGTATGATAACTCCGAAATATCAATTATTAGGTCATTCATTCTTTAACATTTAATTTACTAACCAAATCAAGATGAGAGCTATATCTCAAGTCTTTCATAAAACTATGTTTATAACCAAAATAATAACAATGATAGAGAAACCATTAAAGCCACATAATAATAAATACATTTACTTATGAAATACAAGGGGAAAGAGCTCTTAGCATATGCAAAATCCAACCAAGTTAGGGACTTCCACATACCACCTGACCATATATTAGGTTGAACCAAATCTTTCTTTCAGCCAATCACCCCCGTGCCATTTTCCAAGAATGAATTTACGATGTCGTGGAATAACCAAAAAAACATAATCTAGAGGCTGAACCATCTCAACCCTCAAAGAGTGATTCCACCTCACGGTCAGACATCACTAAGCATCACCAGATCAGTCTCTACCCAAGTTGTTGAGGGTTACAGAGAATTAGTTCCAATCCAGCTCTAGGAATAGTAGCTCAACCCATAGTTGTCACAGGGCTCTAGAGCGTTTGTCCAAATAAGGCTCTAGGACTAGTAACTTAACCCACCAAGGGCTCTAGAGCGTTTGTCCAACCAAGGCTTCCATGACTAGTAACTCAACCCAATCCGTTCTAGGGCTTCCAGAGCATTTATCCAACCAAGGCTTCAGGAACTAATAACTCAACCCACAAGCATAAGGAACATGAGCACCAATCCGAAAAACCCATGGCTATCTAGGAAATGGCAAGGCTAGGCAAAACCACTGTCAATCTAGGCAATCCTCCATGCCAATGAAATCTCATAACCAAGAACCACATTCATGTACGATGCATGCCAAAACTAGCAAGGAAATCATACATGCAACTCGATATCCAAAAAGAAATTCAGTTGTCGTTGTTGATCCAGTTATCCCCTTGCTCTTTCCCTCTTTCCCTTTTCCTTCTTTCTCCAAATCCAAGGTATGCCACAATATTCCAAGAGTGCTCCAAGAAAAACCTGAGTGTGAGATAATGAGATAATAGAGAGAGAGCTCCATCATAGAATTGTCAAAATCCATGTACTGATCCCCAAAAGCCTTTTTATTATTGAGGCCTCATATTTCTTAATTTTCCTTCATTTATCCTCTAATTTCCTCCTCACATGCAACCTGCAACCTTTCACCTTCCTTTTCTCCTATTTTCCTTTGTTTTCATAGTTAAAATGCTAATTAATGCCTCTTTGCCTTTCTAAAGCCTTTGCCAATTTCACCTTAGCCATAATAAATGAAATGAACACCCACTAGGATTTTTCCTAAACATTTAGCTTGGAATACATGTCCCATGACCTTGGTCTTATTTTGCCTTTATTAACTTTATTACGTGGATTTTTAACCCAGGGCTGTTACATAACATAACCACAAAGAAACCCTTCTTAGCCTCCTTGTTGCAAGTATCCATTGTCTGCATTTTTTTTAATGTATTAACAAAAACAATCTTGTTTCTAGTATGAGAGCCTTGCTCCGCCATTCTCACTTCACCCTTTTTCATTTCCACTTTCCCTTGGCTCCGACGACTATTAGGGGAGGATCCAACATGTCGTTTAGTAAAAGTACATGTTGATTACTATATGGGTGAAGAATAATTTGTTGTTCCCATTCTAAAAATCTTTTCAACACCATTGAACACCTTTATTCTAATTTTCTTTTACGACATCCAATTTTCTTAACTGTTGGTTTTTTTCCTTCCAGAGTTGCGGAGGAAGCTTATTGTGCGGAGTGAGGACATGTGCAGAGTTTCGAGCTCCCCCACAATGAGATTCCTCCACACATTGAGCTTCCTCTGCACATTATTTACATCATTTTAATATATTTTTACGGCATCATGGGCATAGCACAATGCATTTTGTCATAAATTCATCAGCAACAATGTAGGAGGAGTTTACCCTCATGCACAAACTTAAAATTCAACTATTGGAGTTTTGTAGGGTACCCTTGAAAGAAGAGGGAAGAACTCTGCTTAATGTGTTTTCGCATAGATGAAGAAATGACAGTGACATCACAATTCCTAATGAGCCAGGGATGCTAAAGCGCATAGCTAATAAATTCACAACATGTGTATGTCAACTATTCAAAAATCCTAATGTGGAATTTTTCTACCACCAATTAATGCCTTCCATAAAATGTCTTAGTTTATCATAATTCTACATTTTCTTAGTTGTGCTATTATGTTTCTTCGAAAGTGTGGTGGAAGATTTTGTTGTGCAGAACGTGGAGGAATTCAAAGTGCATAGATGGATTTCATTGTGTAGAGTATGGAGGTGTGAAGGAAGCGTGTGCGAAGGTAGGAGTTCAAAGTGCAAACGTGCGAAGGAAGTGTGTGTAGAGGCGGGAATAATGAGACATTGCGGAAATGGAGCATTCTTGAATAATGATAAAACACAAACCTCATGTTTCTTTAATCAATTAATTAAGAATGAAAATGTACGCATTCTCAAATAATGAGAAAATGTGGGTCCCATAAAAAGAATCATGGCCTTAATCAATTAATTAGTGGTAACGATATGGACTATGATGTATTGCAACTATTACTCTTGTGTATGTATAGTTTATTGATAAAGTTAATAGCACTTCATAAAAACATGAAGTAATTTTGTGTTAACATTCAAACCATTATTGTTATCTTTAGTGTGCCATGAGATGTTGAATATTAAATATAAATGGGTATAATGTGTATATTTTGATTGTTAAGATTAATTATTTTATGTTTGTCTTTTTTTAAGAATAGAATAATATACTTTGTTGATGATATTACTATTTTTTATTACTTAGAATACATTTTTGAATGTATAAATAATTGATAATTTTAATAGATTACAATATTATATTTTTATATATTAATAATTTTATTATTATTATTATTTTACCACATGAATATATAATATCAAAATTTAAAAATTCAAATATATTTAGTATAATATATATAATTGATATAAAAATTGTTGACACCTGATCATCAGGATTGGGTGAATATAATGTAAATAAATAATAAGTAATATGAACAGTCATTGGGAGATGAAGTGAACAGTCTCTCCCTCATGTATATAATGAAGAACAACCTGAAGGAATAATATACGAATCAATTTTGCTTTGAGGAGTTACTGCCTGGTCTGACATGGTATCAGAGCCAGCTCCCAAAAATAGTTGTAACTCCCTTCTGCCTATTGTGCTCTTTGTCCACTGCCCCTGTGCGCTCTGTTTGCCATAAGTCATTCTGAGCCATTATGTGCTTTGTCTGCCATAATTAATTATGTATCCTCAGACCTGACAACCTCATACTTGAAAAACTTCTGAATTGCTGCATGCCTTGAGGCCGTGCTACTGCGAAAGTTTATTGCATTAATGGTGTGGCTACAGACTTGTGAGTAGCCTTGGTGGTGAGCTGCCTGTTTGATATGAGTTGTCTGCTTGATATGAGCCATGAAGCCTTCGTATGAGGATTTGAAATAATAGACTTGGGGTTTCTGGTAGAGCCTTGCCTCCGGACCATGCTAGAGAGAACGGGTTATAATGCTGGCATGGAAATGTGAAGTTTTTGGCATTGTATTAATGCTGGTCTCATTACATTATCACATTGGTACTATAACGCTGAAGTTTTTAACATTGGTCTCATTACATTATCACACTGGTACTATAACGTTGAAGTTTTTGGCATTGTTTTAACACTGGTCTCATTACATTATCACGCTGGTACTATAACGTTGAAGTTTTTGGCATTGTATTAACACTGGTCTCATTACATTATCACGCTGGTACTATGATGCTGAAGTTTTTTTGGCATATAATGCTGGTATATACGTTGAAGTTTTTTTGGCATATAAAATGTTTTAAATGCCATGCATTGAATGTATCTTGAACATTGTTTTGGTATCTTGAACGCTGTTTTGGTACGTTGCTCCAGTACGCCCTTCCATACAAATGCACTGATGATGGTTAGGTTAAAGAAGAATACGGAGAATAAATAATGGCTGAGACAGTCTTGAAAGTGATGAGTGTGGGGACGTGAAATTGACTCGACTCACACAAAAATTACTTGTTGTTTTATATGATTTAATGCAGTTGATTCTACTTGCACGCCACTGTGAGTGCGATGGATCACTTCTTGCTCTGCAACTAATAATTTTGTAGCAACACCTCTGTCATATTGCTAATAGAATTGCATTTTTTTCAGAATATTCCATTATAGTGCATTTTTTCTTTAACACCAGAAGTCAAAATATTTTATATATTGGCAGCAAAAGTATATTTTTTACAGTACACATTTTTTTACAGTATAAGATTTTATAATGTGTTCAATCATATCCATTGTGGGAATAGTTCTCACTGGCAAGGAGAACTATCCTGAGTGGTCTCGGATGATAAAACACACCCTCATTTTCAATGAGTTGTGGAAAGGAGTTTGTGTTCGAGATGGAGACAAAAAGCCAGAACAACCTACCTCAGACAAAGAGCTCTCCATTTGGGAAAACAAGAACAACAAAGCTTATGCATTAATCGCAACATCTGTAAATGAAGAGGTGATTTGCCATATTTTTCCATTTTCAACTGCTTTTGAAGCCTTACAAAAACTAAAAGAACTCTATGACTCACATTCTGCACTTGAAGTTGTTCAACTCATGATTAAACTCTTCACTCTTGAATTGCAAAATAATGATCCTCTTGCTCTTGCATTCGAAGTAAAATCTATAATGCATGATATCAAATCCACTAAGGTTGAATTGGATATTCCTCTTATCACTTTTCTCAAGGCACTTTATCCTACTTACTCCAATTATCTTCAGTCATTGCAAGCAAATGGAAATCTCAAAGATATCACCTTTGACTTTCTTGTGAAAAAGTTTGTTGAAAGAGAGAAAGATTTTGGAAAGAAGACAACCCCTGAATCTTTTGAAGAGGCTATGTGCCTTGCTCATAAAGAAAAGAATCATGCTTAAAATTCCTCAAGAGGAAGAGGTGGTCGAAGAGGAAGGGGAAGATATTTCAGAGGCGGGGGGGCAGACACTCTCAAGGAGAAAAGGCAGATTTACACTGAATAAGCTGGAAAAGAAATGGATCACATGATGCCTCTACATGCAAGTTACCATGGGACAAAATTGAGCAGCAAAGAAACCAACATAAAGGTAAAATTTATGATACAAACAAAGGTAAAGCACCTGAATCTGCACACTATGTTGTGGCACAATGTAATATTGGAGTAAATGAAGATTTATTTAATGCTTCACTTGCTTCTTGGAAAAATGATTGGTAGCTTGATTTAGGAGCAACTTGCCACATGACTCATAGAAAATATTTTTTTTAAGAATTTACTGACAATGTTGATGGAGCAGCATACTTTTCAGACCAATCAAAAATTAAGCCATCAGGGCTTGGCACAATCAGGCTTAAACTGCCTGATCTTCTAGACTTTCTTCTGCATCATGTTCTATATCTCCCACAAATCAAGAGAAACTTGTTGTCCTTGGTCCACATCCATCAACAAGGTCTCTCCATTCATATTTCTGACAACAAGCTTGAGGTAAGAAAAGCATCTGACCACTCACTTGTCATGAGGGGAATAGAAGAAGAAAGGCTTCTCAAGCTACAAGGAACATCTGCTTGTGCACAACATTTCTCATACAATTCTCATTATGAAGAAGGTACACTTCCATCAAGTTTATTATGGCATGCTAGATTTGGACATTTGAACTATGACAACCTCCGCTTGTTGAAGAAAATGGTGTTGCTTGTTTGCCTACATTT
>APFE031713887.1:0-19579 GCA_000404065.3 Pinus taeda
TATCTTTCATATCTCTCTTGTTGTCCATGTGTGTTTAACATTGAGAAACCCCTAGGGCACTTCTATTGTTTAGGGGTTACCCATCAAACTTGTGATTTCAATGAATTTGAGCCAGATTTAAGAGAAATTAGTCCAGAATAATCAACCCTAAAAGCTTCCAAAAATTCACACTAAAGACAGCTCGAAACTAGATGATTTGTCTTTAATTTGATTGTTTGGAGTTTCCGATGCCAGAATCTGGTGGAAAAAATTGTTGTGAAATCTTCATTTATGTTATTTAAACTACTTTTTTTTACTGTATATATGGATCAGCACCCTAGAAAACCCCTAGGGCACATCTATTGTGTAGGGGTTAACCATCAAACTTGTGGTTTCATTCAATTCATGCTGGATTTTAGAGAAATTAGACCAGAATAATCCACCGGAAAAGCTTCCAAAAAGTCGCACTAAAAACAACTAGAAACTAAAGGAGTTGTCTTTAGTGCGACTTTTTGGAGTTTCCAGTGCGACAATATGGTGGTAAAATATGTGGTGAAATCTTGATTTGCTTTATTTAAACTAGTTTTTTTACAGTATATATGGATTCAACACCGTGAAAAACACCAAGGGAACTTGTATTGTGAAGCAGTTATGCTTCGAACTTGTGACTTCAATGAATTCATGCCATAATTTAGATAAGTTATACAAGAATAATCCACAAGTCCAAAAAGTCGCACTAAGGACAACTCGAAACTAAAGGAGTTTTCTTTAGTGCGACTTTTCAGAGTTTCTGGTGTCAAAATCTAGTGGTAAAATTTGTGGTGATACCTTAATTTGTATTATTTAAACTAGTTTTTTTTTTACTTTATATATGGATTCAACACTCTCACAAAACCCCTAGGGCGCTTCTATTCTTGAGGGTTACACATCAAACTTGTGATTTCAATGAGTTCTTGTCAAATTTTTGAGAAATTAGACTCGAATAATCCACGAGAAAAGCTTCGAAAAAGTCGCATTAAAGATAAGTTGTAGCTAAAGGAGTTGTCTTTAGTGCGACTTTTTGGAGTTTCCAGTGCTGGAATCTGGTGGAAAAGTTTGTGGTGAAAGCTTGATTTGTGTTATTTAAACTAGATTTTTAACTTTATATATGGATTCAACACCCTGAAAAACCCTTAGGGCACTTCTATTGTGCAAGGGTTACCCGTCAAACTTATGATTTCAATGAATTCCTGTATGATTTTAGAGAAATTAGATGAGAATAATCCACTGGAAAAGCTTCCAAGAAGTCACACTAAAAACAACTCGAAACTAAAGGAGTTTTCTTTAGTGCGACTTTTTTGGATTTTCTGGTGCTAGAATCCTGTGGAGGCATTTGTGATGAAATCTTAATTTGTGTCATTTAAACTAGTTTTTTGACTGTATATATGGATTTATCGACCTAAAAAACCCTAGGTAACTTTTATTGTGCAGTGGTTACCCATCAAACATGTGATTTTAGTGAATTCTTGCCGGATTTCAGAGAAATTATATTGTAATAATCCATGGGAAAAGCCTCCAAAACGCTGCACTAAAGACATCTTGAAACTAAAGGAGTTTCCTTTAGTGCAACCTTTTGGAGTTTTCGGTGCTGAAATCCAGTGGAAAATTTTGTGGTGAAATCTTGATTTGTGTTATTTAACCTAGTTGTTTGATTTTAATATTATAAATAAATTTTTTTATTTGATAAATTTAATTAATAAAAAAAATAACCAATATTTTTAAAAATAATAATAAAGTTGGGTAAATATAATTTTTAGAATGTTTTTATAACATTAAAACAAATAAAAATGCTATCTTATACAACTTTACATTAAATTTTAAAATCAAAATATTTATTAGAAAATTAGTATTGCTAATTCTTAAAATTAAAATTTTATAAATATAAATATAGTTTTAATTATATTTTAAATAATTTAGCTTTATTTTCTTTTAAAGATTAATAAATAAAAAATTGGTCAAAGTAAATGACGATGACCACCATCAATATTATTGGGTAGAGAGACACATTCTACAACTGAGTATGAGGGGATGAGTAAGTATGTCACTTATCCAATAAAATATTAATAAAAAAAACTAATGTCTAAGTAATCATGGTGATAAAAACTAGGGATTTGATCTCTCTCGAGAGTTAGATGGATCTAAGCAGGTATAATTTGTCAACTGCGTTCTGTTAAGGTATTGTGTGGTCAAAGGTCACTAGTTAGTAACTCCAATAGTGAAAACCCAATAATACTAAGGGCTATTGTGAGCAAGATGATGCTATTAGTGGGTGATTTTGACAACTTAGGGCTAAAGACAACTCCATATATTAGTTAGACAAGGTATTTTCCAATCATTTCAAAATTGCTAAAAATACTAAAAAAAACCATTTAATCTATTTCATAATTTCCAAAATGACAAGAATCTTGTGGAAAAATTCGTGTTGAAATCTTGATTTGTGTTATCTAAACTAGTTTTTTTACTATATATATGGATTCATCACCGTGAAAAACCCTAGGGCACTTCTACTATGCACTGTTTACAAATAAAGTTGTGATTTCAATGAAATTGTGCTGGATTTTAGAGAAATTAGACTCAAATAATCCACCCGAAAAGCTTCCAAAAAGTGGCACTAAACACAAGTGGAAGCTAAAGGTGTTGTCTTTAGGGAGACTTTTTGTAGTTTTTGTCTTTATTCTCAAATTTAATATTAAATATATATTACATTAATTATAATTTTCTCGAAAACGAAAAAATGTAAAAAGAAAAATGTATGGCAAAAATTATTGATTTTAATATTATAAATAATTTTTTTTATTTGATAAGTTTAATTAATATAAAAAACCAATATTTTTAAAAATAATAATAAAGTTGGGTAAATATAATTTTTAGAATGTTTTTATAACATTAAAACAAATAAAAATGCTATCTTATACAACTTTACATTAAATTTTAAAATCAAAATATTTATTAGAAAATTAGTATTGCTAATTCTTAAAATTAAAATTTAATATAAATATAAATATAGTTTTAATTATATTTAGAATAATTTTAGCTGTATTTTCTTTTAAATTTGAATAAATAAAAAATTGGTCAAAGTAAATGACCATGACCACCATCAATATTAATGGGTAGAGAGGCACATTGTACAACTCATGACCACAATCAATATTAATGGGTAGAGAGGCACATTGTACAACTCAGTGTGAGGGGATAGGTATGTCACTTTTCCAATAAAATATTAATAAAAAAGTTAATGTCTACAATAAAATATTAATAAAAAAATTAATGTCTACCGGAAAAAATGAAAATAATCATGGTGACAAAAACTACAATACAATTCAATAAAAAGAATCAATATTATTGGGTAGAGAGGCACATTCTACAACTCATTATGAGGGGATGGTTAAGTATGTCATGTCCTCCAATAAAATATTAAAAAAAAAAATTTATGTCTTCCCGAAAAGAATGAAATAACCATGGTGATAAACTTAACAATTTACATATCAATATAAATAATCAAAATTCCTACTCCAAAATCTTTTAATATATATTTTAATTAAATCTTTGTAAAATAAATCTTTGAAAGGAAAACCATATCTTATGGATATACTAAAACCTTTAGGCATAAAGATTTCCATATAAAAGTTGTAATATTTGAAAATATGAATTTGATATAGTTTTATTATAAATTTTGTTATGGTGCCGTGTAAAAAACATCATTAAATTTAATATAACTATTATATTAATATTGTTAAACTTAGGGATTAGATCGAGCTAGGCCCATGATAGATAGGAGTTTAGATAGCTCTAAGATGGTATAATTTGGTAAGCCTTGTTTTGCTAAGGTATTTTGTGTTGAAAAGGTCACTAGTTAGTAACTCCACTATCAAAAAACCAATAATGTTAAAGGCTAGTATGTGAACAAGCCCATGCAATCAACCCTTGATTTTGACTACTTAAATGCCTTTGGGTTTCCCCTACCAAAAAAAAAAAAACTATCATATAATTTCCAATTAATTTCACATATTCAAACAAAAGTAGAGTCTAACCATAGATGAAATGGGTCTTTGACCTAGAGATTGTAACTTCTTCTTGTTTAAAATATATTTTTGAATGCATAATTGGTTTCATTACCTTTATTAGTTAAACAAAGCCTTTTACATAATTTCAAATTCCTAAAAATATTATATATAAAAGACCATTTAATCTATTTGATAATTCCGAAAATGACCATTTCAGCTATTGGTTAAACAAAAGGGTTTCCACTATCTCGAAATTCCAAAAACAAGATATAAAACAAGGGTTGGTTAGCCCTAGTTACAAAAAGTAGTAAAAAGTCTATATGGTGGAGTCCGACAATAAGAAGAGGTGGTGTTCTTCTCTCCTTCTGTTGAGAAAATTTTTAATGAGTAGTGGTTATTGACTAGTGATAGCATCGCAGACTCCTGACTCTGTTTCCTTCAATCTGCGGAGCTTCGGAGGTTGGTTTCCTCAAAATTGTGTAAGCTTCTTGCATTAATTCAAATTTCTAAGAGTTTCCCTAGTTCTGCAGTATGAATAGAGAGGATTTTACACCATTATATGGAAGAAATTGTAAGTGATTTATGGTTTGTTCATTTGGCCTTCAGAGCCACTTTTCGATCAAGCTTTTTGAAGGTACACCAATAGTAACTATATTCGAATATGAAGCCGCTAAGACAAGGGTGAGTTATTTTATCTTCCCCATTATGTTAGTGTGATGTGAAAGACTGATTTTGTGTTTTCTTTACCGTGAATTGATTTTAGTGATTTTCAGTTGGAATTTTGAATTCAAGCTATAGCTTGATGTTAAAATCATATAATCTATTTTATAGAATATTGAGATTTAGAGATCTGTTTTCTGAATCTATTACATTTTTTTTTTTAATTTTCTAAATATTTAAAACCATTTATTGTGATTTACTTTTATTAGAATTAAATAAACCTTATTGACTGTTTTAAGATTTAGTAATTTAAAAAATTATGTGATAGCAGATCTCTGAATAACTCTACACTCAAAAGCTTCTATTCAGTTAGATCTTTACGCCGTAAGGCGTTTCCCTCTGAAATAGACTCCCCCAAATGACTTTCTGTCCTAATCGTAGCCGTTAGATCTTTTGTTAGACGATTGAACACAAATCAGCAATGTAATAAAATCTAATAAAAAAATGTTTTAAGTAACTCACCACTTGACATCTGTGCGCCAAGCCTCTGCAGAGTTCATAGGAGTTTATGGCTATTTCCGTTTACGGTTTATGGCTGTTGGTGACTCTACTGCCACCTGGCTTGAATGCACCCATGGTTCTGATTGCATTGACGTACTAGACGGATGGCCTTGCCCCTGGTAGTTTGATGGTCTCCATCAACTAACCCTCACGAATAGATCTGGTCCCTGTTCCTCAGACATGGCAGCAAAAGCCGGGGTCCGATCCTCACCAGCTTCCATTTCGATCATTTCAAGAAGATGCTCCAATAAATGCATATTACAGCTGCAAGCCAGAGCTGGTTCTTGAACCAGATGTTCACCACTGAGCATCTGGTCGAGGACAGAAATCACCAAGCGAAGAGCCTCTCGAGCGTCCTCCACGACCCCCAACCGATCCTGATCACTGAACAAATCCAACAGGTATAAAAATATTTGCACAAGCGCTGCCACCAGAAATTTGACATTGTGACAATATCGAGAAGCAATGTGATGTGGCGTCTAAGAAAATTAGAAGAATAGAAACTGTAGATAATATAGGCTATGATTTTCAGATTGGTGGAAGAAAGCGCGGCGGGCCTTGCCGTTATAAGGTATCCAAGAAGAAAAGTGAAATGGTGGTGGTGCAGAAAGCTGGACTCGATCGAGAGAAGACCGAGGACCAGGGAGTGAAAAACCTCGTTCGCGGACTGTAAATTTCTTATTAAAACTGATATGAATCGATGGCAATGTGAGGGATCTTGGGGTTTTAGGTGATTCAATATTTGTTCAATGTTCAAATCGAGGACGCGGAGGGTTCTGAGAGATTCTCTGTGAAATAAAGCGGTTTCTTCAGACAATAGTGTGCACGAATAAGATTTGGAGATGGTTTCACCTAACAATTTTAGGGCTTTTTCGTCTGAAATGAAGATTTGGCGATTTAAGGGTTTGAACTGGAGATTCAGGCGAAGAAAGCTGAGTCTTTTCCAGGCGTTGGACCAATTTTCTCCGGTCATCTCAGGCAGCTTTTCTTCTTCGTCGGGAAAATAATGGCGAATTTCTGCGAGAAGTTCTTGAATTTCGGGCAGTGTATCAGTTCTCCAGTCTAGCCATATAGTTGCTTTGTTTGACTGTAGTTCTACCCATCAAGTTTAAAACTGACCAGTTCACGGTTGTTTAGCGTAGCAACCAAATCTTGAGTTTTAGTGTTAATTTTGAGTTTTAGTGTTCGGAACTAATTCCAGTAGCCATTTATGAATCACGTTTCGAGTCATCATCGTTCAACTCGTCATCATCGTTCAACTGCTTGAATGTTATGTGACTGAATGCCAGATGATAAATATACTGGATACAAGCTTTAGTTGTTGAACAATTCGAGTTTGGTCTCTTCTTGTATTCGGAAACACCATCCTATGCAACATCTGAGTCATCCCCGATGGAGGAATTGTCAAAGGTTTCACAATTTATTTTTCTAATAATAAATTGCAGAGTTCAGGTTCGTTTACAGTTCAATCTTGTTGCTTGTAACTTCGCTCCCTTTCTTTGAATCTTTCCATCTGTATTTTTATCAGACTGTCTATCAGAATAGAAAATACTGAGTGCCATCTTGCTTTTATTGCCCATATTCATGGCATCAGCTTATTGTAAAATGCACATATATGTTCAAATATTGGATTATTTTGAAAATTGAAGCGAACTTAAGATGTATTCACGCTTGTGCTTGTTCCCTCTTACAATTACTATTACCCAAAAAGTATGCAATGTTTTGTTTCTAGGTTGTTTTAACATTTTATTCATAATTAATTCCCCCCCATGGTGGTTCCCTAAGTTATTATTTTGGTTACCTGACAATGTTCGGCTTCAACGAGGGCATTTTGTAGTGAATAAGCATATGGGAGTTATCAGATGGGATCTCTACAATATGGTTTAGCGTTAGTTGCGCTGCATAAGTACTTCCACAGAGAAAAAAATTATATTACAGTAATCACCACAAGAACAGAATCTGTCTCTGAAATGATGGAAACGATTGGGGTCCCTCACAATAATTTCTCGACTAACAATTTTCGAGACATACTTTATGGCACTGTGGCAATCGCCACACACCCGGAGGTTCTTGGTAATCTGAATTTTTGCCGCCGGGTCTGTTCTTAGAAACCCAAAAGCAATTGCCAACTTCTCACTGTGGGTACCAATGATGAATTCTTTATCATCGTCTTCCACATCATGCAAAACAAAGCTCCTGTCAGCCACATAACCTGCCTTCTTCATCTGCTCCAACAAGCTTTCCCACATTGCATAGATTTCCTCTGATTGTGGGTGTGATTTGTCTCCCACAAGGAATGAATGAACTCTATTCCCAAGTTCAATCCAGCTGCATCCTGGACTTTCTATCAATCCCCTGTCCTTTATCATTGCTCTCACCTTTGCTACACCGTCCCACCGTCCAGCTGCAGCATAAATATTGGATAGTAGTACATAATTTCCAGCCTTTTTTGGCTCTAACTGAAAAAGGTGCTCTGCTGCACGTTCTGCTAGCTCTATAGGTTCCCCACACACCAGCATCGGTTCCAATGGCATATTATTAATTAAGATTTCTGCCTCATCTAAACGCCCAGCGCGGCCAAGAAGGTTAACCATACAAGCATAGTGCTCCAGCCTGGGCGTGATGCAATATTCTCGACTCATGCAATCAAAGCATTGTCGGCCTTCGTGCACAAGGCCTGAATGACTGCAAGCAGTCAAAATACCAATGAATGTGATATGGTCCGGTTTCATGCCTGTCTGTTGCATCTGAGAAAAGAGTTCAAGAGCTTCATCACCATGCCCATGCATCCCATAACCCCCAATAATGGCATTCCATGAAATCAAGTCTCTCTTCGACATTCCATCAAAGAGTTGTCGAGCAATCTCTATGCTCCCACATTTAGCATACATACCGATGAGAGCAATACCCATACATATCGATGAGTGTGCGCGAATAAGATTTGGAGATGGTTTCACCTAACAATTTTAGGGCTTTTTCGTCTGAAATGAAGATTTGGCGATTTAAGGGTTCGAACTGGAGATTCAGGGGAAGATAGCTGAGTCTTTTCCAGGCGTTGGACCAATTTTCTCCGGTCATCTCAGGCAGCTTTTCTTCTTCGTCGGGAAAATAATGGCGAATTTCGGCGAAAAGTTCTTGAATTTCGGGCAGTGTATCAGTTCTCCAGTCTAGCCATATAGTTGCTTTGTTTGACTGTAGTTCTACCCATCAAGTTTAAAACTGACCAGTTCACGGTTGTTTAGCGTAGCAACCAAATCTTGAGTTTTAGTGTTAATTTTGAGTTTTAGTGTTCGGAACTAATTCCAGTAGCCATTTATGAATCACGTTTCGAGTCATCATCGTTCAACTCGTCATCATCGTTCAACTGCTTGAATGTTATGTGACTGAATGCCAGATGATAAATATACTGGATCCAAGCTTTGGTTGTTGAACAATTCGAGTTTGGTCTCTTCTTGTGTCCGGAAACACCATCCTATGCAACATCTGAGTCATCCCCGATGGAGGAATTGTCAAAGGTTTCACAATTTATTTTTCTAATAATAAATTGCAGAGTTCAGGTTCGTTTACAGTTCAATCTTGTTGCTTGTAACTTCGCTCCCTTTCTTTGAATCTTTCCATCTGTATTTTCATCAGACTGTCTATCAGAATAGAAAATACTGACTGCCATCTTGCTTTTATTGCCCATATTCATGGCATCAGCTTATTGTAAAATGCACATATATGTTCAAATATTGGATTATTTTGAAAATTGAAGCGAACTTAAGTTGTATTCAGGCTTGTGCTTGTTCCCTCTTACAATTACTATTACCCAAAAAGTATGCAATGTTTTGTTTCTAGGTTGTTTTAACATTTTATTCATAATTAATTCCCCCCATGGTGGTTCCCTAAGTTATTATTTTGGTTACCTGACAATGTTCGGCTTCAACGAGGGCATTTTGTAGTGAATAAGCATATGGGAGTTATCAGATGGGATCTCTCCAATATGGTTTAGCGTTAGTTGCGCTGCATAAGTACTTCCAAAGAGAAAAAAATTATATTACAGTAATCACCCGCAAGGTTCTTGGTAATCTAAATTTTTGCCGCCGGGTCTGTTCTTAGAAGCCCAAAAGCAATTGCCAACTTCTCACTGTGGGTACCAATGATGAATTCTTTATCATCGTCTTCCACATCATGCAAAACAAAGCTCCTGTCAGCCACATAACCTGCCTTCTTCATCTGCTCCAACAAGCTTTCCCACATTGCATAGATTTCCTCTGATTGTGGGTGTGATTTGTCTCCCACAAGGAATGAATGAACTCTATTCCCAAGTTCAATCCAGCTGCATCCTGGACTTTCTATCAATCCCCTGTCCTTTATCATTGCTCTCACCTTTGCTACACCGTCCCACCATCCAGTTGCAGCATAAATATTGGATAGTAGTACATAATTTCCAGCCTTTTTTGGCTCTAACTAAAAAAGGTGCTCTGCTGCACATTCTGCTAGCTCTATAGGTTCCCCAAACACCAGCGTCGGGTTCCAATGGCATATTATTAATTAAGATTTCTGCCTCATCTAAACGCCCAGCGCGGCCAAGAAGGTTAACCATACAAGCATAGTGCTCCAGCCTGGGCATGATGCAATATTCTCGACTCATGCAATCAAAGCATTGTCGGCCTTCATGCACAAGGCCTGAATGACTGCAAGCAGTCAAAATACCAATGAATGTGATATGGTCCGGTTTCATACCTGTCTGTTGCATTTGAGAAAAGAGTTCAAGAGCTTCATCACCATGCCCATGCATCCCATAACCCCCAATAATGGCATTTAATGAAATCAAGTCTCTCTTCGACATTCCATCAAAGAGTTGTCGAGCAATCTCTATGCTCCCACATTTAGCATACATACCGATGAGAGCAATACCCATACATATCGATGAGTGTGCGCGAATAAGATTTGGAGATGGTTTCACCTAACAATTTTAGGGTTTTTTCGTCTGAAATGAAGATTTGGCGATTTAAGGGTTCGAACTGGAGATTCAGGCGAAGATAGTTGAGTCTTTTCCAGGTGTTGGACCAATTTTCTCCGGTCATCTCAGGCAGCTTTTCTTCTTCGTCGGGAAAATAATGGCGATTTTCGGCGAGAAGTTCTTGAATTTCGAGCAAGGAAAGGAGGCGAGGATAGTCTGGGATGACTTCCCATCCTGTGTATTGGGTGCCCATAGTTTCTGTGAAATATTGTCTCATCTCTGCTCTGAGAGCGACATTGGGAGTTATGTCGGTGGGAAGGAATGGCTCCCTGGTGTGTGGAATTGTTAGGAGAGTCTGTGGATTGTTCTCCTGCAATGTTTCAACTGTGTTTCGATCGTAGAGGACCTGGCCTGCAGTTGAGAATAAGGTTCTTGAGCTCATTCTATGAATGTAACAGCACTAAGCTAATCATTACTGGACCTGCTACCTTCCGCTCTTTCATACTTTGTAACACTATATTAAGTGGAGTTTGGGGCAGGAATCCCAAGCAAGGTTTGAAATGGCGATTTGCTGGTTCAGCCATGAATGGCCCAGTTGTAACAATGCTCTAGGTATGGTAGACTTCTGTCGCAAGTTTTGGTTTTGGACAGCCCACCAAGAAAGTCCATAGTATAATTTCCCAAGGCCTTGAAGGCACTAGAAGGAATGTGCAGCCCCGACATTTGCTGAATTTTTGGTGCTGCACAGTGCACAACCCTCGTTAAACTTGGTGGCCTCTGCCTGCATTGTTGGCCAATACACATTCCCTTGCAAGTTTTGCCTGCATTTTCCTTATACACCAAAGTGGCCAGCGACTTTTGAAGTATAGGCCTCTGGCAGCAAGTGAACTCCAGCCTCTAGCTTCTTCTCTCAGGGTGCATTGCTTATCAGAATTGTAAAATTATCAGAAGAGTCTTTGGATACCTTCTAATGAAAATTACAGTAAAGAAACCAAAGCTACTAACAGAGAGCTATGAGGACGCCCAAAACAGGGACATTTCAGTCGGTTTACATTTAGCATTTAGGGAAGTAAGAAAATATAGGAAGCAAGATATTACCAGTGAGATTTATTACACAAAAGTTCAAAACTATTTTGAGAAGGAAGAGTATGGCTTTATTCACTGGGAAATTTCTATACAGAGTTTTGTTACAAATGAGTACAGTTGTTTTGCACTCTATTATTGGCAGCAATATTTACATGCGTTGTTCTGGTCTGTATCCTGTTGTGCCCGTGACTTTTCTTCTCTCTCTATCCTTTCTCCTTCCATCGAACTCAGAGAACCCAGTGAGAAGATAAACTAACAAAGCAAAACAAAGAAACTTCCCCAAAATTGTTTTTCTGAATGGTTGTCATGATTATCCTGCCAACGTGGCATGAATGCCCATTTGGCTTTGATTGCTTTGATGCCCTGGATGGATCATAAACCAGAAGATCATGTTGTCTCTCCTATGAGTTTTTCTTTATCGTAAAACACAAACACTGGGACATGGGTCCGTGGTTTAATGGAAAAGTGGGGAATTCACTGGTCACAGGTCTCAAGTTTTATTCTTGCAAGTGACAGTGGCACTCTTGTGTTAGCCAATCACTGGGCCAGTAATGATTCAGATCTTGGAAGTTTCACAATAGTGTCATGTTGACAGAAAGAGCACAGAATCTCTATTAATGAGAGTTGAAAACTCGTGGAGTCTTTTAAGTGCTCCCATGTCGAACTCAGCTCAGTACTGCTGCAAGTCCAAGTTAACTTGGTTCCCAGTTTGAATTGTGAAGTGTCAGACCTGCAAGTATTTGTGGGTTACTTGCTAGGCAGATGGAAAAAAAATGCTGGTCAGATGTTTTGACGATGGTCAGCGGTCTATAAATGATTGGAATTGAATTTGCTATACACATTCATTCTCAATGTTTATCGTGAATGTGTTTGAAGCATTCTTATCTTATCTTCCAAGGGTCTGAAGGTGTCAAGCGGTCTTTAAATATTTGGAATTGAATTTGCTATTCAGATTCATTTTGTTAATAAATATTCGGAGTTAGTTCGCTGCCTTAATCATTTTTATGAATGTGTTTGAATTTTTATCTTCACACCAGTTTGATAGGGATCGGTTAGTGAGTTGTGTATTTTGTATTATGTGTGTTCAAAGGTGTGAACTAAGATTTCGGAAGTAACTGGAATCATTTGTGTTAAAAATACATTTTAAATAAAGAAAAAAATCACAATTTCGCTCTAAATTGTCTTATCTAAAATAGTATAATCACATTTTAAGAATGTGTTAAAGTTGAGCTCATCGCAAAATTATCTCTGCGAGTGCACTCATTTCTGGATCCATTTACCAAAGGGATCCAAGTAAAAATCTTGGGTCAGATGTTTTGACAATGGTCAGCGTTTTTTTTCCATCTGCTTAGCAAGTAACCCACAAATACTTGCAAGTCTGACACTTCACAATTCAAACTGGGAACCAAGTTAACTTGGACTTGCAGCGGTACTGAACTGAGTTCGACATGGGAGCACTTAAAAGACTCCACGAGTTTTCAACTCTCATTAATAGAGATTCTGTGCTCTTTCTGTCAACATGACACTATTGTGAAACTTCCAAGATCTGAATCATTGCTGGCCCAGTGATTGGCTAACACAAGAGTGCCACTGTCACTTGCAAGAATAAAACTTGAGACCTGTAACCAGTGAATTCCCCACTTTGCCATTAAACCACGGACCCATGTCCGAGTGTTTGTGTTTTACGATAAAGAGAAACTCATAGGAGAGACAACATGATCTTCTGGTTTATGATCCATCCAGGGCATCAAAGCAATCAAAGCCAAATGGGCATTCATGCCACGTTGGCAGGATAATCATGACAACCATTCAGAAAAAACAATTTTGTGGAAGTTTCTTTGTTTTGCTTTGTTAGTTTAGCTTCTCACTGGGGTTCTCTGAGTTCGATGGAAGGAGAAAGGATAGAGAGAGAAGAAAAGTCACGGGCACAACAGGATACAGACCAGAACAGCTCATGTAAATCTTGTTGCCAATACTAGAGTGCAAAGCAACTATACTCATCTGTAACAAAACTCTGTAAAGAAATTTCCCAGTGAATAAAGCCATACTCTTCCTTCTCAAAATAGTTTTGAACTTTTGTGTAATAAATCTCACTGGTAATATCTTGCTTCCTATATTTTCTTACTTCCCTAAATGCTAAATGTAAACCGACTGAAATGTCCCTGTTTTGGGCGTCCTCATAGCTCTCTATTAGTAGCTTTGGTTTCTTTGTTGTAATTTTCATTAGAAGGTATCCAAAGACTCTTATAATCTACTGTGTTTTTCTAATTTCTCTGGCATGAACTGTGTATATAAATCGATCTGCCCTGTTTTCTGGGTATTACTTTAATACTGACTAGCAGTTTGGTCCCCTGTTAATGTCTCTGTGTTGGCAGGTGACAGAGCAGGTCATTTGATATCAGAGTGCTATACAATCCTGGAAGTGGATGATTAAAACCATACAATAGTATCACTTGGAGGGAGAAAAGCCCCAGGAAGAGTGAAGACGAACCTTTCAACGAATTGATGGGCAGATGCATGCAGAAAAACTGAATAACAGATTAAGGCAGCTTGAGGCTTATTTCAGTTGTCAGGGACATTCTGATGGGAAAAAGATTACCTTTGCATGTTTGAAAATGTCAAAGCATGCCCTCCTGTGGTGGAAAAGCTATCGCTAGAATTTGTAACAGCAAAAGAAAGCACTTGTTATGTATTATAACGAGTTCAAAGTTTTGCTGAGAAGGAAATTATAGCCAGCCAGGGGTGAAAGGGAGGAGAAAATCCAGAGCCAGTGTCTTAGATAGCGTCACAGGCAGCTTGTCCAAGATTACACTCACGAGTTCCAAAAAGCAAGCGATCATACTAAGTATTTTGGAAGATGAAGCCAACGTGTTTATGAAATACATTGGAGTTATTCACTGTTACATTCGACCAGAGCTGGCCTTGCTCAAGGTTCACAGCCTTGATTTGGCCTGTACATGTCGTTATTCTTTCACAAACTATTATTATTTACAAAATATCCGTTTTCAAAATACACATAACTAACTATTGCAATTGTAACTCATTATCTTCCACTCTTACTTTCAACAATGTCCATTCACATGTTCCTATCCTTCCCCACTCTATCCATGTCCCTATTCTTCCCCACTTTATACATGTCCCTATTCTTCCCCACTCTATGCTATTCTTCACCACTCTATGCCTTACGACGTTTCCTTTGCAACATAAGGTGCAAATGCTAGTTGAATAATTTTACTTACCAAACTTTTTATTCAGTTCAAAACGTTTTAGTAATTTAAAATATTTTGTGATAAAAAATCTCTAAGTAACTTTAGACACAAAAGCCTCTCTATTCAGTGGGATCTCTGAATAACTTTATTCACAAAACCCTTCATGAAAGTTATTCAATTGGTAACTGACTGTGATGTTGCGCCGAATAAAGGGCATGCAACAGTATCTTAATTAAGCGCATGCAACAGTAAGATGGCGGAACATTCCCAGCGGCGGATTGCTCCAGTAACGACAATGTAGCATGCTGCATTTAACGGGGAATATTGTGGATGTTAAATCAGATTGAAGAATATTTTATCAGCCTTGCGGATGCGAAGTTAAATCGGATGTTGGATTTTGCATCCTTTTATTAATCGTTGTTAATGCAATGTTTAGGGAAAGAAGATGGCTTTCTGTGCCCATTTGCAAGAAGTCGGATTTCTGTGCTTTTGAGGCCATGCATTTCTTAACCATCCATTGCATTTTTTTTAAGTTCTGTAATTTACCCGAAATAATTTTATGTAGTTCTCCATGCTGTTTCTTAATATTGAATTTTTGCCAGTCATATTTGCTGATATTTTTGTTGCTACTGGAACTTCAGAATCACTGCCATGGCGTGATGGTGCTTTTTTTTTTGTTTTCATACATCATTTATTGTTATATTCTCTGACAATTTTGTTGCTAGTGGAACTTCAGAATCACTGAGATGACCTGATGTTCTTTTTTGTTTTTTGGTTTTCATAAATCTATTTATTGTTATATTTGCTGACATTTTTCTTGCTACTGGGACTTCAGAATCACTGAGATGGCGTTGGTTTTTTCTTTAATAGTTTTTATAGATTATTTATTGTTATGTAGAGATCTGTTATCTTTATAACCACTTTCTTTCTTAAATTTTTTAAAGATATCTTGGAATAACCATTCCATAGGGAACACTCTTGTTCATATGGGTGTATAACCATTTCCTGGAATAAATTTGAAGGTGTATTACAAAATGTTTTTGTAACAGTATGCAATGTGTTGGTCATTGTTGCAGAAGTGCAACATAGAAATTAGGAACTGCAATATGCATGTCATGAAGAATCATCTTTCCTATTGTAGATTCTACATTTTTCTCTTAAAACTGGAAATGTTCCAAATCTATATATCTTCAGGTTTTTGTAATAAGATGGGTTCTTTCAAATATATTTCTTGTAAACATAGGATGTGAGATTGCATTAAATCATTGTTCCTTAGTAGATCATTTATATGTGTTTGTAAGTTGTGGGTTTTTAGGGAGTGTTAAGGTATATGCATTTGTTTCAAAGGATGGGTAATTATAGTGGAGTTCCCACTTTGTATTTTTTTTAGATGTTCTATTTCAAGAGAAATTTTGGACTCTTGTCTAGAATTGGTATTGGATAAACAATAGAAAGTAACTTGTTATTATTATGGGTAGTTAAATGTTACAGTTTCAAGGTGTTTTTACCCTACATGTTCTATTTAACTGTTGCACCTTTATGTTGGTTGAAAGACATATGGGTTATATCAATTTGACACATTTTCCTCTGGCCCATCCCCTTAGATTTGTTCTGATTTATCAGTCCCATGTTACTCTTTTGAAACTACAATGACAATTTATAGGTTGTGTATTATAATATTGTCAATTGATTACTTCTTCTGAAGATTTCTTATTACAAACTGGAAACTATTCTTCCTTTATTCTTTGTTTTCTATCAAGAATCAACTCCCACTATAGTTGCAATTCCAAATAGTTTCTTTTCACAGTTCTATTTTTATTTGGCTTACAACCTTTACTTTTAAAAATAACATACTCATTGTTAGAATGCATAGTTCATGCTTCAATTTTTGTTATAATGTTCTTGTCGATTATTTTTGTCCAATCTTTGGAGTTAGTTATTAAATTCTAACTCTATTATTTTATGTGATTTCTTATTTCATCTAGTGCTTATAATCTAGTAGGTAAGATGGATCCTATTTTCTCTGGAACCTTTTTCCCACCTTTATAGAGCACACACACACACACACACACACACATATATATATATATATTGCAGTTCTTAATAGATTATGGGTAAAGATCTGATTATCTAGCCAGAAAAGCTTTTTCTTAAAAGCAAATGATTATTGAAAGCTTGATTGGGATTGGCTTATAAGGAAAATGGAGAACCTTATTCACCACTAGTGTAACTATTGGTTATCAAGATGGGTTTGACTAGTTCTAGTTAAAACAGTTTTAGAAGCCCAACATGTCTTCTGTTAAATACTATCTTTGATCCCTGGGGCATTCTTAACAAGATTCAGTGGCTCTATTTCTAATTCATATGGTATGGGAGTAGGGAGAAATAAGGGTTGCCTTTGGTTAAGTGGAATAAATTTGCTCTCCCAAAATCCCAAAGGGGCTAGGTTTTCAAAAAAATATTACTATTTATGCCTTGGTAGGCAAGAGTGTATGGAGGATAATAAATTCCAATGGATTATGGACATAGGTTATTTGATCAAAATCTATCCAGCTAGACTCTACTAGATTGTTTGAGGTGTCCAAATCCCACAAAAAGGCTGGATGTTTTAGAAAGCTCTTATTGATGCCCTTCCATCAATTCATTAACTATTTTGTTGGAAGGTTGGTAAAGGTGTCCAAGTGAAACTCCCACTTGACCCATGGGTGGGGTGCACTGAGGTATATCATTTCCCTGATCATATGATAACACACATTCAGGCCAATGGATATTACACCTTATCTCAAATTGTAGATCCACTAGCTTCAACAACATATCTATATGAAGATAAATATACTTCTCCATATCCTCCGAATTTCTAAGACATTACCTTGTCCAATTTCACATCCATTAGATCTTGGGAGTATAAGGATAATCTAGTGATTCAATTTTGACCTGATCCATACCTTCATTTAGAGCTCAAGAAAATGAAGTTCTAGGGATATTCTCTAACTAATAGTTATCCATATGTTCATGAAAACTGATGTAGATGCTCTGGTTCCAGGTGACCCACTCTTTTCACTCTGCATGAAGGTTCAAATTCTTCTCCACTGAAAATGAATATCTTCATCTGTTTCAAAATTATAGTGAGTGTGGGATCTTCTAATGCAAATCTGAATGTCATGCAAAACTTCTTAGATACTATGTCTCAATCTCTTGTCTCTCTCCTAGTCTCTTCATGAACATACCAACTCCTTGGTCCGACATCTAGAGTGTGAATGAACTTGTGAGTCCACTCATGTTGGGGAACTTGCTTGGATAGATGATCACTGGAACTATTTCTTGGAGATATGGATTATAACCAACCCAATAGCAACCAGAGGTCGGGATGATGACCAGCCCCTCAACTATCGTACAGAGGTTTAGGCCCCAGTGATTATACCTTCACACCTTTCTTGGACAGATGAGGATTACTCCTTTAGGAAACATTATATTATGTAACCGAGCATGGATGTTTCGGAGCTCAAGGTTTATGTGATAGTAAATATAGTATAATAGGCTGTGATGAGCCAACAACTAATAATGTTGCATCTATGATGAGCCGGCACCAAATAAAGGAAAGGGGAGCTATTATCCGGGGCAGGAACTAATGGTACACAGAGCTATTTCTCAACCAGCAACTCTGGTCGTGTGAGCCGAGATCTAAGGTTAGTGATGGAGACGCAGTTTCTTATCCATCACTAGTAGCATAGGTAGAAGTAGAGGTAGATGCAGCTGACTAAGCAGTAGACCCAAGCTCAACTAGCAACTTTGGTCGTGTGAGCCGAGATCTAAGGTTAGTGATGGAGACGCAGTTTCTTATCCATCACTAGTAGCATAGGTAGAAGTAGAGGTAGATGCAGCTAACTAAGCAGTAGACCCAACACCAGTAGATGTAGAGTAAGTAGCATAGGTAGAAGTAGAGGTAGATGCAGCTGACTAAGCAGTAGACCCAACAACAGTAGATGTAGAGTAATATGTTTAAGCGAGACGAGTAGCATAAGTAACATAAGCAGTAGAAGAGCTAGTAGATCAGTAGCAGTTGTTTGCAGCAACAACAATAACAAGAGAAGAAGAGGTAGTCGGAATGTAAGATCAAGACCCATTATCAATAGCTTACCCACCACTATCTTGCCTGGTATCTATTCCCATCCCAGCTTCCCTTCACGTAGTTCCATCTTGAGTTTACCCAGCGCTAGGAGAGGTAGATTCAGTAAATGTAGAGTCTGTTGATTCTGCTAATTAACAAAGTGATCCAATTGATTCAGAAGCGATTGACATGGTTCCCATACCAAAGGTACCGAAGTCAGTTAATCCAGAGCCAGTGAATGATCCAGTAGCTTACCTAGTTCCAGTCTACCAAGCTTCACCCGTTTACCCAATGTAAGGTAAAGGCAGTCAGACACCCAACAATAGAAGTTCTTATTAATCAGTCAATGGAGATTACAGAATATCCACTTATACCTGATCGAGATCTAGAACCAGAAGCATATCAACTCGAAGCACCCTACGCAGTGTCTGTCTATCCAATACCATCATATAACCCAACAACACCAGCAACAGATCCTGTTCTGTGCCATCATCCATCTCTTGACCAGAATCGTTGTAGATAAAATATCCACTTATACCTTGGTGGAAGAACTCCATTCTCGTCGTTGGATCATCCTAGAACGCTCATACACCTAACTTGTTATTAGTACCTATTCAGTGGTGGCTGCTAGTATCTATTAATCTAGGCGTAGGCAGGGAAACGAACAAAGCTATAAGCGAAGGGATTGTAAACAAGTGATTCAGTTAATCCAGTAGTTGATTCAACAACCATTGAAGCAGTTGAAGATACATACCCATGCCCAGAAAGCTAATCCAGCTATATAGGACCAATAGTTTACCCGCCACCACCTCTAGTACTAGCAGCAACAAGAAAAGTAGATGTTTTTTCAGTTGAATATGTAGTTGACTCTACAGCAATAGGTTCAGCATAAGTAGATCTTGTCGATTAAGCAAATGTACTAGTACCTTGTGATCGAGATGATGACCTTCGTGATCGAGTTGTGGATGATCCTTATTGAGACACATAT
>APFE031713898.1:32759-53388 GCA_000404065.3 Pinus taeda
AAAATAATAATAAATAAAAGAAAAGAAAAAATGAGTGTTAATGCGGCATCAACACTTCATTTTCGAGTTGTTTTTTCATGTTTTGTTGGGGTTTTTTGGCTAGATTTCTTGTTTTTAGTTAATAGTTCTCGTTTGATAGGTAACTTTGTTTAATAGTGGATGTTGCTTGAAAATATAATAAATATTAAGTATCATGGGTATACTAACAAGGTTGTTTTGTCATAGCAAAGATAGTAATGATAAATCCATGAATGCAAGCTTCATGGTCATGATTGTATTTATTTGTTTATCACATGAAAATATAACAGTGTGTGTGAATGACAACACTTCACAAGCAACTTAAGACAATGAAAGACACGGAATGGGGACTGGAATGGTGTAGTACAGTTCTGATCCAAACTTAAACGGGAATGCAACAACTTACATATATAATCATAAACATAGAGATGCAGCAGAAAAACACTTCATTTCATTAATAGAAAAATATTGAACTATGCTTATAAACAGAATGGAAATAAGATAGCTCGGGTGATGGTAGTTTATCTCTGAGAAGAGATGTGGCGGCTACATGCCTTATAATTGTGTTACAATGAGGCTCAAGGGCCTATTTATTATTAAAAAACATGAGAAAACCTTAAACAACCAAAACTCTAACCCCAGGAGATGTAACACCAAGAGCTTGTGGGCCCCGTTGGGGTTAGTTGGGCAGCCAACTTCCCAGGGTCGTAACTTGGTCATATTATCTCTGTTTGGCGCGTACGGTACCTTGTTGGGAAGGTCATGCACTATAGGTTTTGTTGTAGGCCCTTGCCTATGGCTATGGTTCTATTGTAGACCCCAAAAAAACATCATTTAGGGTGTCAAAACTGCTCTGGAAGCTCAAAACCCGAAAAACTGCTAAAAATAGTAAATGCTGAAATGAAAAAGGAAACTGATGAAACTGACTAGGGGGTCTAGGTGGAATAGGCTGGAAATCACCAATATCCACATGGATCATTCCTCCCCCCTTAGGAACCAATGGTTCCCATTGTGTGCAAAGCCTCCATGAGGTGAGGAAATTTCTGTTGAACCTAGTCGCTAGTGAACCACTTGCCCTGGTGAAGGCGTTGGCCTTCTTTGACAACTTGATATAACTGTATCCTTTGTTGGCGAGTTTTCCTAATCTGTGTGTCCATGATCTCATCAGTTGTGTTCCATGTAGCCTAGGTTGAGATATGTTGGTGTGAGTTGTTCTGCAATGTCATATGTGTCCAATAATGGTGGAAAGTATGGTTGAAGGTGATTTACAATGAACATTGGGTGCAACCCAAGGAATGGTGGGATGATGATCTTGAAGGCATTGCCATTGATGGCTTTGGTGATGGTGTATGGCCCATATCGAAGTGGGTGAAGCTTGCGGTGGGGTCTAGCAAGGTTCTACAAATGTAGCCAAAAATTTTCGCCCACTAGGAACTTGTGTGGCACTCGATGTTGATCATGGCACTTCTTGTACTTAGCATTGGATCTATTCAATATATCATGGACTTGTTGGCGGATGTGTTGAATGCACTCAATGAATCTATTAGCCCTTTCATCTTCAGACTGAACATGAGCCGAATCTACCTGAGTGGTTGCAAATGGTACGGCCACATCAATGGGGCATAATGGCTGAAATCCCAACCCTACCTGAAAGGGATTGTTGCCTGTTGAGCTGTGGAGAGCTATGTTTTAGCTGTATTGGACATAGGGGAGACTTTCATCCAACGTGCATGGATGCTTTGAGTTGTACATGTGCAGAGTGTGTACGATCATCATGTTGACAACCTCTATTTGGCCATCAGTTTTGGGATGGAAAGTCATGGACTCAGTAAGTTTTGTATCCAGCATCGACCAGAGACTCGACCAAAATGCACTCGGGAATTTGTTGTCCGAATCTAATACAATGGACTATGGGATCCTAAAGTGTACCCACATTCACTCAAATTAGAGCTTAGTAGTTGCCTTTGTTGTGATACTCTTCTTGCAGGCCACCATGATGACCATCTTAAAGAATCTTTCAACGACCACGAAAACATTGTTTTTGTGCTTAGTAGAAGGAAGGCTTGACATGTAATCTATGGAGACATATTCCCAAGGCCAGTTAGGAGTAGGTAGAGGAGTAGACATGCCTTGCTTCTTTATGGCTGGTTTGGAAATGGAACAGATAGTGCAGGATCTAATGTACTTCCCAACATCCTAACGAAGTTTCAGCCAATAAAGATACTTCTGCAATACTGCCATTATTTTCACTACTCCAAAATGTCTAGTGACCCGACTGTAGTGCACCTCCCAAATAGTCTTGGCACGCTCACTTGAAGGAACACAGATGTGTCCCAGGTGGCATAACACTGCATCCTGAAGGTGAAAATTTGGAACTTTCTTCCCTTCCAGGAGTGTCTGGTATATGTTGCCAAATTTGGCATCGCTCTTGTAAAGATGTGGCCACCCTGATGTCTTGTTCCCAAAGGGGTCAAGCATAGTGATCAACGCCATGACCAGTGGTCAGCTAAGGAAATCAACGACGTTATTGGTGTTTCCCTTCTTATACTTAATGTTCAAATGGAATTGTTGCAGATAGGTGGACCATTTATGATGGTGATCATTCTGCAACTTTCCTTGTGTCTATATGAATTGTAGAGGTCGGTGGTCTATGTGGATGACCGTTTCCTTCCCCAAAATATAATGCTTCCATTAACAGCAGGCCTACACAATGGAATACATTTCTTTGTCATAAGTGGAGTACTTTCAGGCTGTGTCCGAAAGTGTCTCACTGTGATAAGCCATTGGATGCCCATGTTGAGTAAGAACCGCACCAATATCATAGTCAGAGGCATCTGTCTCAATCTCAAATAATTGTTGGAGGTCTGGTAATGTGAGCATCGGTGCAGAACAAAGGTGATTCTTCAACTCATAGAACATTTTTTGTTGGGTTTCCAACCAAAAAAAAAATTCTTTCGCTCTGCCCTTGGTGACTTGAATTAAAGGCCAAGTGATATGAGAGAACCCCAACATGAACCTATGGTACAAATTGGCAAGACCCAAAAATCTGTGGAGCTCCGTTAGAGTGGTTGTGGCTAGCCAATCCCAAATGACTTGTATCTTGGATGGGTCCACATGTACACCCTTCTCATCAACGATGTATCCTAGATATTGAACCTAAGTTAAGCCAAAGGTGCATTTCTCCAAGTTAGGGCACAAATTGTGTTGTCGCAAGGTTTGAAGGACCTGTCGAATATGGTGGAGGTGCTCTTCCCAACTCTAATTGAAGATCAAGATGTCATCTAAATAAACCACCACAAATTCATTGCTGAAGGGTTGCAAGATGTCTTCTGTCAATCTCATGAAGGTAGGGGCATTCGTCAATCCAAACGGCATGACCAACCATTAGAAAAGGCCCTCCTTGGATTTGAAGGTAGTCTTCAACACATCGAAGGGTTCAATATGCACTTGGTGATAACTTAAATTCAAGTCAATCTTGCTAAAATATTTGGCCCCTTTGAGTTGGTCCAGAAGGTCATCAATCCATGGGCTTGGGTACCTATTCCAGACAGTGATCTTGTTGAACACTCGATAGTCAATACAGAGTCTCCAGGTCCCATCCTTCGTCTGTACCAAGACAATCGGGCTCCCACAAGGTGATGAGCTTGGCCTAATGTTCCCTTTCTGCAATAGTTCCTGAATCTACCTCTTGATCTCATCGTTCTCCAGAACAGAGCATCAATAGATCAGTCCATTGGGCAGCAACACGCCTGGGGTCAGATCGATGGGATGCTTGACCTGATAGTCTAGAGGTACCCTTGTGGGCGAGGCGAAAATATCCCTGTACTCCTCCATGACTTTGTCCATCTATTGTTGTTGTGAAGAGGAGCCCTGCTTGGAAGAAATGGCCACAACCTTCTTCTTTCCCTAGGGACGAATCATAAGGAAAACAAATTTCCTAGTCTGGGAAATGATCTTACTACATTGCTTTGTAGTGATCAAAGAGCTAGGGATAGGCGGGGCTACCTCCAGTATCCTGTACAACTTATTAGCCAAAGTAATAATCACAGAGCAAGGTCTAGACGCGTATACAACATGTCACTTCCACAAGTATGGTTGTCCTAACAATACATCACAAACTTCAATAGGAGCAATGTCACACAATACCTCATCCATGAAGGTCTTGATATTGTAGGGAAGGCGGCACTATTGGCTGACGCAAAGATCTTGTCCTTGGTGAAGCCAACCAATGTTGTACATATGTGGATGTGTTGTAGTCTTTAGGCCCGTCTTCTTCACGACTTCTGCTGAAATGAGGTTCTTTTGGCTCTCTCTTTTGACAATGAACTACAACAGAGAACCCTTCACCCACATCTATGAGTGGAAGAGGCGTTCTCCCTCCTCTAGATCTTCAAGCTCAATCTTATGGATCTTGGTGGTGGTCATGGTGGCACTAGGCTCCGCATCAATGATCGGCTTCCCTTTGTTAGTTCACTTATCATGTTCTGATTCAGAGACGGAACTTGCATCTGATTTGGAAGCCTTCAGCTTGGCCATCGGTGACTACTTGGCCTGATACTCATTTGTATTGTGATTGGAGCTCTTATGGAACTCACACCATTTTCCTGTGTCCTTCTTCATTTTCATGGTGTTGTTCATTGCTTGCGACTTCGGTGGGCTATCTTAGGTAGCCCAGTCTTGGCTTGATCCTTCATTTTGTAGTTTGGGGGCACCTTTTCCCTACTTTGGATTTTCATATCCAAAGTCCCACTTCTTATGTTTAAAATTCTACTCAATCTTGACAATGAGTTGATACGACATGCCAGCCGAGGAAATGTCCAAGAACTCCCTCTCGTCCTAGATGTACTTGTGTAGACAGTCAAAGTACTTGAGCACTAAATGCTGCTCAGTATCCTTAATACTTAGCTTCATGCAAAGGGTATGGAAAATATTTGTTAACTCTTGAAAATCTTGGTCCCTTCCCTGTCATAGCGTCGTTCACTTTATGTATTTGTCTTCATAGCTCCCGATAGGGTAATATTGTTCCTTGATGGTGTCTCAAAAATAATTCCAAGTGGGTGCAACTAAAAACTATGAGGGTTCACTCTCTTCCTTTTGTTCATAGTAGGTTTCCCACCAGTCCTTGACATGTGGGGTGGCTTTGAGAAGTGAAAAGGTAATATTTTCCCAATTGGAAAAGTCATGAACTAAAAAATATCCTTCCAACAAATTTAAACATTTATCTATGACATCTGCATCTATCAGGCCTTCGAATATGGGAATATCAAAGTTAACGTTTACCTTAAAGGTAGTGGCACCTCCAGAGTGGTTGCTAGATGAAGATGCATCGTCTGTGGGTCGCTATCGAAAGATCTGGGAAAAGTTATTCATCATTGTGTCCCTTTGTCGCTCCAGGGCTTCCTCAAGCAACATTTTGAAAGGATCTCCTTTCCCCTCGTCTTTTTTTTGCTTCCTCCATGGGAGGTCATCGGGTTTTGGAAAGCTCATCTTGCAATGGTTCAACCAGATCAAGCCCTAACTCCTTATACCCTGACCTCGTTGGGGACATGCAAATAAAAACAGAGAAAGAGAAGACCGCTCTGATACCACTAATCCAAAATTAAATTGGAATGCAACAAATTACATATATAATCATAAACACAGAGATGCAACAGAAAAACACTTCATTTCATTAATAGAAAAATATTAAACTATGCTTACAAACAGAATGGAAATAAGATAGCTCGGGCGATGGTAGCTTATCTCTGAGAAGAGATGTGACGGCTACATGCCTCAGAAATATGTTACAATAAGGATCAAGGGCCTATTTATTATTAGAAAACATGAGAAAACCCTAAACAACCAAAACCCTAACCCCAGGAGATGTAACATCAAGAGTTTGTGGGCCTCGTTGGGGTCAGTTAGGTAGCCAACTTCCCGGGGTTGTAACTTGGTCATATTATCTTTGTTTGGCGCATACGATACCTTGTTGGAAAGTTCTCGATGAGTACTATAGGTTTTTTTGCAAGCCCCTTCCTATAGTGAAGAGCCTTTCACGGACCCCAAAAAAATGTCGTTTAGGGGGTCAAAATATTCTCTAGAAGTTCAGGACCCAAAAAACCACTAAAAATAGTAAATGTTGAAATGAACAAGGAAACAGATGAAACTGACTGGGGGGTCTAGGTGGAATAGGCTGGTGGCCACCAATATCCACCTAGATCAATTTATGATCAATCACAACATGGAAGTGATGAGGTCAAGGCCAATGAAGAAGAAAGATCATTTGACCAAGGGGGAGGGAATCACTCTCTAGATTAGATGGATACCTTGAGGAGCCTAAGAGCTTAAGTTAGAAGCTTCAAGGAAGATAATGAGAGACTGGTAAGATTTCAAGAGAGATAGTCTGAGATGAACACAGTCCTCCTACAAAGTCTCTTAGATTTACAAAGACAAAGGCAATCTGAAATGAGGGCCAGTCATAGAGACAAGAGGATCCCTAATGACTGAGAAGAGAATACAAATGGGGTAGATGGTAGCATGACCCATAAGAGACATGGGCATGAAAGTGAATACATGATGTCAGGAAATGAACCTTTGAGCACCCCAAGAGGAAGAACCAGCATGCATGTGCTTCATTCTAGCAGGCCATCTAGTCCTACTACCAGAAGGCACCACCAGCACTCTCAATATCACCGTCATCACCATTGGGAAAGAAAGGAAAAAGATTACATTCCTAAGGAATATAAGAAATACAAGACACCTACATTTTATGGGGAAATTAAGAAACTATAGGAGGCAGAAGCTTGGTTTCTTGGCATGATGAAATTTTTCATAATTCATGACTATTCTGAAAATATGAAAGTTAGGATTGCCACCTACAGCTTGAAAGGAAATGCAGAAATATGGTGGGAAGACATGGAAAATGTTGGAGGCATTATTGAGAAATAATTGACTTAGACATAATTTGAAAATCTCTTCGGAGGGCAATACTTATCAGATCACTATTATGATGGCAAGGTAAAAGAGTTCTATGAACATAAGATGGGGAAATGACCAATGATGAATATGTCACTAAATTCTTGGAACTATTGAGGTATGTACCATATCTCAACGATGAGAAGACCAAGATATAAATGTTTATTAGTGGACAATCTATTTCATTTAGAGGCAAATTGAGTTATTGGAACCCTGGACTCTAAAGAATGTCATCAAGAAGCTAAATCGGGTTGGCAAGTTATTACAGGATCTCTATCATAAATTTCTCCAAGATAGGCCATTCTATCACATCCTTGCAAAGGAAGGGAAAGAAATTTGAATGGATAGCTCAATGTGCAACAAGTTTTGAGAAACTAAAGAAATTTCTCACAAATTCACAAGTGTTGAGGATTGCAGGCCCTAGCAAAGATTTTGTGGTGTGCACAGATGCTTGCAAGGAAGGGCTTGGTGGATTTTTATGTAGGAAGGGTAGGTCATATGTTATGAGTCCAGGAAATTGAATGAACATGAGGTAAATTATGTGACTCATGATCTATATTTGGATGTTGTTATTCATGCTTTGAAGATGTGGGGGCATGACCTCCTTGGAAAACAATTTACACTCATGACAGACCATGGTGGGCTCAAGTATTTGTTGAGCAACCCAAGTTGAATGCAAGACATACTAGATGGTTGGCCACACTCAGTGGATATGACTTTGAAATTAAGTACATCAAATGCAAGGAAAACAAATTTGTTGATGCACTTAGTATGAGAATTCAAGTGAATCACTTAGCACCCATTAACTCTTACAAAATGGACCTAGTGGAAAGGGTAAAAAATGCAGGACAGTTTGATGAAAACTATCAGTAAATGAAGGAAAAGTTGTTACAAAGTGGTGAGGATGAGGAATACCACCTCACTGATGACGACCTAATCAAGTTCAAAACCAGAATTTATGTCCCAAATAATGAAGAATTGAAGAAACTCATAATGAAAGAGTTTCTTGGAAAGCATTATTCAGGCCATCCAGGGTATCAAAATACCCTTACCATCATTAAAATGTTTTACTATTGCCCAAATTTAAAGAAGTGGTTGATTCTGTGGATAAATGCATAGAAATCCCATTCCCATTCCAGAATGGAAATGGGAGGTAATCTCCATGGACTTTGTCATAGGTTTTCCAAACACCTTTGCGCAACATGATGCAATCATGGTATTTATTGAAAGATTGAGCAAGGTAGCTCACTTTGTGGCTTTCAAATCCACTAATTTAGTAAGTGAGGTGGCTCAAAATTTTCATAAAAGTAATCGTGATGTTGCATGGTATCCCCAATAAAATTATTTTAGACCAAGATGCTAAGTTCACTTCAAGGTTTTGGAAGGAACTATTTGCAAGTTTGCGGACCGAGTTGCCATTTAGTACAGCATATCATCCACAAATGGATAGGCAAATAGAGAGGAAAAATATGACCCTTGAGGACATGTTATGGATGTATGTAATGCATCAACCCAAGAAGTGGGAGGGGTATCTTCTACATGTTGATTTTGAATACAATAACAGATAACAAGAGTTATTAAGATGAGTCTATTTGAGGCATCATATGGGAGGATTTGCAATACTCCTATCAGCTAGAGTGATCTAGTAAACATAGTGCATATTGGACCTAATATGCTTAAGGATATGGAGCAGCAAATTCAAGTCATAAAGAAGAATTTAAAGGTGGCATAGGATAGACTAAAAAGTTATGCAGACTAGCATAGGGTGCATAAAGAGTTCCAAGTTGGGGCACATGTTTATTTAAGAATTAAACCCAAGAAGAGTTCCTTAAGGATTGGGTCATGTGCCAAGTTGGCACAATGGTATTGTGGGATTTTTGAAATCCTTTAAAGAATTGAACCAGTGGCCTATAGGTTGGATTTACCTCCTTTATTTAAAGTTCATGATGCTTTCTATGTCTCTTTGCTTATAAGCTATGTGCAGGATTCTAATCATGTGATAGAATTGGTTTGTGCTACAGGTGGAACCTCAAGGAGAGTTCCAGCCAAAGTCATTATGCATTCTAGATCATAGGAGTCTCATGCTTTGGAATTGAGCCATAGAGAAAGTCAAAGTGCAGTGGAGGAATTTTGGGCCACAAGAAGCCACATGGGAAATGGTTAATGCCATGAAGTCTACTTACCCTTTTTTTTGTTGGTTAAAGAAAATGTATATTCCATTGTAAATATTGTATAAAGCTATACATATAAAGCTCCATGAAACAATATGTGTTTTTATTTTGTTCCTTGTGTTACATATGAGCAGAAAGAACACCAAGGGCAGTGTTCCATCAGGGGGGAGGGGTTTGTGATAGCACCAACTCTGGTTTCATCATGAAAAACACAAAGTAAATATTTTTACAAGAAAATTAAAATGGGCTAAGTCAAAGGGATGTGAATTCCAGAGTTGAGGAGGTTGCTTGCTTGGGAAAGCTAAGGTTTCCTTATGCAGGAAAATATGAATTGTTTTGACATCCATTAAAGGTTCATTGGTGTGTTTAATGAACTAGTTTTATGAATTAAATGGGACTACAAGAGAAGTATGCAAACCATGTTTCCTTGAAGAACATTCACAAGGTAGTGAGGATACAAATTAATGAATATTTACTATGCTAGTAGCCAGGATAGTGATGGTAAAACACTACACAGGAAAAGGGAAAAGAGGCATTTCGACCTCATTCAGGACATTCACTTACACACACACTCCTAGACACTCATTCAACTGGGAGCAATGATTTGAGCAGCATTCAACTGGGAGCAATGCGGAAGAGAAGAAAAGAGCAAGGATTTTTTAAAGAGAAGAGAAAACAAGACATCAATTCAGTTGGCATGACTGGCATGATGATGGTCTCTCCTTAGTGAGGAACAATTCCTCTCGAGTCCCTGTAAAGCCAGAGGGTAGAGATGGTTTTCTATGGACCCCCTTGATGGTGTGGGTGGAGGATTGTGTCCTTGGATTCCTGGGGGGAGGACCTATAAATCCTTTCTTATTGTGATTTTATAATGGGTTATGGATTCCCTCAAGTGGGTGGAACCACTATGTTTAGGATGGATAATTGCTTCTCTGGATTCCGTGTGTGAGCTTGGGTGGAGAAGAAGCCTTTGGATTCCCTATGTATTTTGGGTAGAGGAAAAAATCCTTTGGATTCCATGTATATTATTTTCCTGTATGTTCCCTATTTCAGTTAGCAGTTGATATTTTAATCCCTTATAGCAAGCCCCTCAATCTCTGGAATCTAGCTTGAGGGTGACAGGTGCAAGTGATCGTGGTTGTATCCCACACTAAGTTTACCACATACATGTTTCTCACTAAAGATAAATACTTGCACTTGCAATCTGTCCTATGGATTGGATTTGTATATGTATGAACTATTAATATGAATTTGCATTGATTACTTGAAATATGCATTATTTACAGTGGTAACGTGGAAATGATGAGACTTTGTTAACTAGTCATAAGACTGTGATGTGGTCTTCAAAGGAATCTACAAATGTGGCATGGTCTCTATTGGCGCCAAGTGTGCAAATGTGGAGTGGGGGCCCTTGCAGGCATAGCGTCTGCCAATAGAATAGTTGGAGAAATTATAAAAATCTATATGTATGGGATTGCATATGTGTGTGTGTGTGTGTGTGGGGAAAAATTTCTCAGAAGTAAATAGAATGGAGCGATGAAGATCTGAGTCTTATGTTCAAGTGTAAATGGGTAACCATGAGCTTAAATGAATAAATTAAAACCCTTAAAGGAAATTGACAAATAAAATTAATATAAAAGAAAGAAAAAAATATTATTATTATCCCATTCTTCTGACAGTACAAGAGGATTTGGATTAGTAGTAGTAGTCATTCCACTGGGGTAAGTTGGGTGTGGTTGTTACACTCTGCTAGATCTTGAGGGTTATTAATATATTCATCAACCATGGCTAGGAATTTATGAATTTTTGCTTAAACCAATTTGGATCCCTTACAACTTCCCACAAAATATCCAAAGCCACCTTCTCTAATACTAGTATGATTAGTAAATTATCGTGGGTAATCCATTTGACAATTCCTCACAATAGATCTGATAAAATTATACTTAAATATGAAATCTATATTATGAGGGTTGTTTTCCTTAGACTTCTAGATTTATTAAGTTATTGTTTTCAAGCATGTAATATATAAAATATCGGAAATAGAGGATAGCCAAAAATACAATCACTCACAACCATAATAACACAAGATATGATATGGAAAACCCTTATGAGAGAAAACCTCGTTAGAAGGTGAGGTTTATTTGTACTCTCTTCTCTGAATGGAAATGGATGCGAGTACAAAGGAGAGAGACCTATGGCCCATGGGTCGCTACAATGCACAAACCCTCTTAATTTTCTCTCTCTCTATCCACTCTCAGCTACTTTTCTTAATTATGGAACAAAAGACACTCTCCTAGAATGGAATCTGTCTTCCTCCTAGTGACTCAATCATAACATAGCTTGATAGCCAACTAGAAGCTAAATTTGACTCATTCGACTCTTAACTAGAGTTAAAATATTGATTTTTATAGAGTTTATTTCATCATAATCACATGGCTAGCCCATTTTCCATGAATGGGGGCTAATGTCACATCCTATTGAATCATTATTGTTAAAAGAGGAAGGTCAACTTCCAGGTGGCATAAATTTTGCATATAGAATCCATTTGAGGTCTTTCTTATGCCATTGGAAAGGTATATGGTTGTAGAATAGTGATATAGCGTGTTGCACTTAAGTGGAAAAGTTTCTCCCCCAAAAAACATCGATTAATCCCTCAAAATGCATCTAGAAGTTTTCAAAACCCTAATTCACCAAAATGGGATCTACTGGTAAAACTTGACATGTGTGTTAATCCCTGCAATTTTTCCAATTTGAAAGAATCAATATGGACGACAAATAATATAATGATCTAATTTGGATCAATCATCACTTAACAATCTTTGTTTAAAATTGAGGTGAAAGTTGACATAAAACCCTACCAAGGTGAGATTGATGTTGTCAAGTTGAATCATTGTTTGTAATAATCAAAAGTTTATTTCAATGTCCATAACATAGAATAAGACCAAAATGATTCATTTTCCCATCTAAAATTAGAGGGTCATACACAAATTAGGTGGGAAAGATACATGAAAACACTTAGGTTGTAGGGTCATCCCCTAATAACTAAGTCGGGGGCATTTAAAGCCATCATAAATTCCTAGATCTACCCTATTGAGTATGGAGAGGACCAATGGATCCATTGACATCACTTTGGGTAGAGGCAAGGCCAAAGTGTACAAGAGTACACCATCAAATTCAAAAGAATGATGATTATGTCACATATATCTCCCAAGAATTGAAATGTACTCCTCAAATATCTAAAGGGTCAACATAGTCATTTATAAAAGCAAATAATTTTCTTTACACTTCAGGAAGTTGATAAGGTCTGTGTGGAAGCATAGTGCCTGGAGAATATAAACCATAAAAAAAAACAAACAAATAGTTCAAAATAGAATACCACCAAGATGCTTCTAAGAAGAAAAAGACAAAGTAGAAAGGAAAGGATGAAAAGACAACAATCATTTCACATTAGTACAAGGATCCAAATAACAACTACAACCATTATAATATCAATGCTCACTTATTCATAAACTAGATCTAGAATTGAGTCCAAAAACTATAAGAAAAATGACCATGAAAAAAACTTACTATATTTACTCTAAGAAAAATGACAAGGAAAAAAACTTACTAACTATAAATTTAAGAAACATAATAAAAACTTAGGTGTGAATAAAAATAATATTTAAACTAAAATGTAAGAAAAAAAAATGGATGACTAAACTCTTTCGTATTAAAAATCAAGTAAAAAACAAAGTAAATACTTTTGAATTGGTTGCCGGAGAATCCACAGTTTGGACTTTTTCATGCCAACGTTTTGAATCCCAACTGGGAATCCCAACTGTGGATTCTCCGGCAACCAATTCAAAAGATAAATACCACAGAGCTCTAAAATACAAAGTAAATACTTTACTCAATTCTAACCTTTTAAGTCCATTTCATGACAACATGACATTAACCAGCTTCCACTATAGTAGTACAATTAGATTTTTAAAGATATGAGCCAACATAACATGCGTCTACGTGCCTCCCGGATGCGGGTGCCTGCGGTGAGAATTAAACTGACGGGACAGGGGTTGGGCAAGGTAGAACGCCACCTGCCTGACCAGTACAAGGAATGTAAAGAGGATACGGCATCTAGCGCACGGCATAAGCGTATGGATGGGTATTTGGGATTGCAATGCAAACGGTTCAGATCGTACACCAGGTTTAGAGTGATGGAAACCACCACCGTACGCACCAGCCTGCAGCAGAAGGCAAGAACCATCAATGCAGCAGTAATGGGAGGAGCCTCCCGAGGCATGACAAAGAATGATAAGGCCAGGGGAGGGCCTGGGGAGACGGAAACTTCATTGGTTTATATGCTCTTCCCGCTTGCAATGAATTCCAGGGCGCCTAAGGGGAAACGGGTTCTTGTGTTAATGGGCTCGGCCCTCTCAGCGAAGCTAAATCTTCTCCTACCCGCGTTTCTTTTCGGTGTTTCATACTGTTGTTTTCACTTACATATCTCAGTAACTCATCTCTTTCTCTGGTCATTGGTTTCGGATACAAACAGGGATTTCTCTGAACCAGGTTTGGCACACCAGGAGGGCGGGTTCAAGATCAGCAAAGGAGGCTCGATTAGAAGGCAAAGTTGCTGCCAACAGTTGGTTAGTGCTCTAGTACTGCATTCCTGGACCTTGGCTGTTGTCATTGTCAAGATGCCTCGTCTGAGACCAAGGATGGGCTGCCATAAAGGGCAATCGAGGAATGCTCCAACTAAATCGTCTTCCAGTGAATTTTCAGGGAGGTGTCGGCCTTTAACTCGCAGCAGAAGAGCAAGATCTTGCGCCACCAGCTCTCGCCCCGGACCTGTCCCTACCTCTGGTTCCGCCATCTTTACCTTTGATAGCGCTCTGAACAGACCTAGGATCACTGCCTATTTCACGGTGGTTTTTCAGGAAGAAAGCCAAGCAGAAGATATAAGGATACAGTCAGGGAATTCAAGGGCAATCCTGGCTCCCTCTTCTTCATTAAAGTTGAATGTTGGAAATGCTCCTCGGCAGGTGACAAATGAACAGACGGGCAGAGCTCAGGAAGCGATGATGGTTGACCCGAATCCCGCTGCTCAGAACGAGACTCAAGCAGAGGATTTGCCATACATGAGCTGGTGTCGTATCATAGAAGAGCCCCCTGATGATTAACTCGTACACCCATGCTTCTTTTTTTGGCAGTGTGCCCCTCACCACTGGGCATGATTGTAAGGCGAATAGTTTCTGGGATCTTTGGTGTTTCTTAGTTTTTTGGAGTTTTTGCACTGTCATATGTATTACATATCGGTCCCCTGCGTGGGACGTAAAATTTGACAGTTTTCATATATGTTTGTTTTGGACAATTCTATCTCCTACAAGGGCAGAGTTCTGGACTTTGGTCATGATGTAAATTTACCTTATTATATTAATAGAAATAGTCTTATGTAAAAAAAACATGCGTCTATGTGCCATATCGAATGGATTTTTTTAAATAATAAGTTGACATGGCCTTATGCATTATGCACGGTCATATAGTACATAAATTACCACAAAACTAATAGTGTAAGCCATTTTTTACAAAATATTTTTTATTTAAAAAGGTTTGTATAGTTCTTCCATGCTTCCAGTCACGCGGTGTAAAATCTCTCACGAGATTAATAGTGTAACATATTTTGTGAATGGTGTAATATATGTTTATATTTTTTTAATTCAAATAGCCTCAATAGTTTTTCATGTCTTCATGGATTTGGAGAATCTTTATATCTCACCAAAATCTTCCAAATTCATAACGACTTCCAATTATTTTAAACTCATCTTTTTACACCTTAAATTCTTTTTAAAAAATAATTTCGAAACACTTTATATAAACGATATATAGTAACTATTCCCACTAATTTGTTCTAGAAAATACTTCTAATTTGTTTAAAAATCATATTTCACTTTTATGTGAGTTCATAAATTTTACTTTAATTATAGTACTGATTAAAATCATTTTGAAATAATTCAATGGGTGACATTGACAATGAACATTAATTTCTTTTAATTCTTCATTATTTTTATTTTTAATAATCATTATTTTTTTACTTATTATTAATAATTAAAATAAAAAAAATAATTTAAAAATCAGTATTTTGGAACTGGTTTTCACTTCTCTTTATTTTATATATGTATTTTTTTATAATTTATCTAATCAATTTAATATTGAGTATTTTTTATATTATGTATTAATGTTTAATTTTATTCATATATATTAATATTATATTAAATAAATAAAATTATCTGAGGTGATAGTGAGTTATCGTTCAATTTTTGTCTTTGATTTAGTAGTTGCTTTATAGGACCCCCTCCTAGGACTCCTATTAGTTTGAGTAGTAACATTTTAGCATTGTTGTTCGAGGTACGAGATGTGTGTTTTGTTCCCCATAAGACATTGACATATCATTATTGGTGACTTCATTGGAAGAATGAAGCCCTAATTCTTCATTGATCTTTAAGGTCAATGTTTGTAGGGTGAAGCAAAAAAAAAAATCGTCTAAATTCACCCTCGCAACTCCTTCATAATTTACATGTATATCTCAAATAGGTTGTCTTTCTTTGATGATTTTCCCACTTTGGACATCACTACCGTCCTTGGCCACCCTAATCATGTCATAGGAAGGATGGTACATGGGGTGCTCGTGTTTGATGGTGATCTACTCTCTGCAATTAACCATGTAGAAAAATTTAATACACATGCTTCAAAAGAAAAAGTGGTTCACTGAGAAGTCCTTATGTTGTTGTTCATGGGATCTCTCAGTGGTCATAACTCATGGTTGCATGCTCATGAACCTGAGAGCATCTCATCTATTGAGGAGTTTGTTGATGGGTTTATTAAACACTTTCAAGTATGCCTAACATTAAGCATCCAATAGGAAGCATTGATCGAGCATCATCAAGACATTGAGAATCTAAGTAATGAGCAGGAAGACAAATCATTGTTGGGTCTGCACAATGAAAAATATGATTCTAACAACATGTGTGTAGGAAAGAATGAGGCTATGGAAAGTGAAGTTGAGACTAACCTTAACTTTCTCAAGGATAGTGCTCCTATTGATTCTCCTTTTGAAAACCTTGAGTAATGTGATCACAGTAGCCCCTTGGAAAGTGACATTGGAGATTATTTCCATATTGAAAAGCAGAAATGGGAAATTGTTGGGCCTCAATTTGACTGTGCTCCCATTTATGACACCCACAAGGAGGATGAGGTTGAGAGTGGTCCTCCCTTTCTCTCAAGCGTTGTTTATGATGACATATCCATCGATACCCTTGGGAAGTAGAATTATCATTTTCCCTTGCATGAAAGGGAGCAATTGGAGACGATTGATTCTCCTTTTTGGGAAGCCCCTATATTTGACACCAACAATGATAGGATTGATAAGGCCCTTGCTCATACTTACCTTCCTTATGATTCCAAGAGTATATTCAAATCAATTGAGCCTCTAGAGTTGGATTTTCAGGGAAAGGATCCCATTGAGACTTCACCTTCCCCCTTTCCATTTTATGTTGTTCATCATCTCAAGTCTTCATCAAGTGACTCCCTCACCCCTTGTCATATGATCTCAAGTGATTGTGAGACCTTCCCCCTTCCAAGTATAGTGTAGAGGAAGAGCCCCTCATTGATTATACTTTACCTCCTTGGACACACCATCAGGGTTTGATCAATCCATGACCTCCCCTCTCCAATGTGACCATCACCTTGAGCAACCTATTTGTTGGACTCCTTCATATTCTCACCCTTCATTTGCCTCTCATCGCAACCTTGTGGCATCTACAAAGCGTAATATTATAAACAATGATTGTGATAGGGAGTTCTTGAAAGTGATAATGTAGGGAAATTCTTGCACTTCTAGATTGACTTATTTTCCTTTTCTTGTGGTTTCATCTCACCTCACATGGAAATCATACTTTCCCACCTCCCGCCCGCTTCATCCTCCATGTGATTTTGTCCACATTCGATTTGGGACTTGCTACCTGAGTAATCATAATGGCAGGCATATGCATATTGATGTGATGATATGTTGGTTGCACTGGCTTTATGATTACACTTAATATTAGCCTTACTATATGCATGTTAGGATAGGATGCATTGCATGTTGATCTTCTCATTAGAACTAACATCATATGATATTTCTCATGATAGATTAAGTTGCATTTAGATTAAATTTGTGTATATTTTCTTTCCTGTTGATTTTTACGGCCTAATCCTAAGCATGGGTGATCATAAGACACCACAAAAACATGTTTCCCAATGTGCTTAGTCTTTGTATGTTACCCCGTTCGAGTAGCTTTGCACGCTTTTCCAAGAGCTCATGTCCCATTTGGAGCCAGATGTTACCCACCACCTGTGGGTAGAGTGTATGGGAGAAAAAAATTCTCCTAAATGGTCCTCATCAAACTGTGATCCATAAACTTTCATGGATATTCCACTGGATAGTTCGTCACAACAGATCTAATAATATTATATTAAAACTTTGAAAATTTTGCACTATTACAGTTTATTAAACTTTAAGATCTGTGGACTTAACTGTAATTAGTGCATGCATGCAAATGGAAATTATGCAGAAAAGTAGAGAATGAAAAAATAAAAACACACACACACAAGACACAAGATATGCTCTCTAGGAAACCCTTTCGAGATAAAACCCAGTTGGAAGGTAAGGTCGCTTCGCTCACTTTCTCTGTCTAGAAATATGGCTGCAGGTACAAAGAAGTAATGTCTATGGCCTATGGGTTGCTACAAAGCACAAATCCTCTCTGTGTTCTCTACCTACTATCTCTCCTGACTATCTTTGCTCATCTATGGAACAAAATGCCATCGAAAGAATGGAATGCCTCTTCCTCCTAGTGGCCCAGTTATAACACAACCTAATAGCCTAGTAGTGGTTAAGTTTTATTAGATCAAATCTTAACTAGAGTTACAAAATAAACTCTTCTAGATTATTTTACATCAGAAACATGTGGCTAGCCTCTTTTCCATAAATAATGGGGGCTGACGTAGCATCCTCCCGAACTATAGGTGTGAAAATCATAAGGTCAACTTCTAAGTGGCATAACTTTAGCATATAGACTCTGATTGACATGCTTCTTATGCCATTGGAAAGGTCTTTGTGTGTAGAATAGCAACAAAATATGTAGCGCTATTGAGGAAAAATTTTACATCCAAAAAACATCATTTGATGCCTCAAAATTCTCTAAGAAGGTTTCAAACCTCGTTTCACCAAATTGGGTGCCGACGGTAAAAATAATCCCATGCGCTGATTCCTCTATTGTTCCACTCCAAATGTATCGATATGGATGAAAAATAATATAATGATCCAATTTGGATCAAACCTCCCCATTTTGGGAGGATTTTCGTCCCCAAAAGCTTTTACTGAATGAGGTGAGGAAAATTTTCCTTCACCTTCTCTCTAGTCTACCATTTAGCTTTGCCTGGAAGTTGCCCTTCAACCCAATTAGCCAAAGGTCATGTTGTCCCTGTCTTGTAGTTCTGGACCTCTTCTAAAAAACTATATCTTCTGTCAACTCTGCCTAAGCGTCTAGTGCCAAATCCTCCACATAAGATGGGACATGTTCCTCTTCTCCATCTAGCATGGAAGGCTCATAGAGTTTCAAATTCTCTACATTCACAACTGAGTAAATGTTCATATATGGTGGTAAACTGAGACGATAGGAATTAGCACTGACCTTTTCCAGTATCTCAAAGGGATCATACCTTAAAGCCTTGATTTTCTTACTAGGCCCCTGTAACCTCTCCTTGTTCAATTGTAGCCATACTCTGCCTCCCACCTTGAATGACTTCTCTATTCTATGTTGATCATGCCTGGCCTTATGCTTCTCCTGCAACTTTTGTAGTGTTTCTTGTACTTGTATATGGATCTGCCTGATATTCTCTGTAAATGTTTCAGCACTCAAGGCATCTCTTGTAAGATCTTCTCTCACTCCTCCTTACCACCCATATGCAATATCCAAAGGTGAAGGTGGAAAATATCCAAAACAACTCTCAAATGGGGACTTTCCTATAGAAGTGTGGACTAATCTGTTATAACAATGTTGTATATATACCATATTTTCATCCCAGGTCTTCGGATGCTTCTAGTTGTATACCCTTAGAAGTTGCACCAAAGTCTTCTTGACTACTTTTGTCTGCACATTTGTCTATGGATGGAATCTTGTAGATCTCTTCAACTTTGTGTCCATCTTCTCCCACAATGTAGTCTAGAATACACTGAGAAATCTTATATCCCTTTCTAAAATGATACTCCTTGGTATCCCAAAGTGCACCCGGACCTATCCAAAGAATAAGTTTGATGCTTCTTGTCCACTGATGGTATTTTTACAGGGCATCAGAACACACATCTTGTTGAGCTTTCAACTGCCACGAATAGGTAGTCATGTCCCTTCTTGGTTGTTAGTGAACCTCCCACAAAGCCCATGGAAATTCCTTCCCAAGGATGAGTATGTACAAGTAAGGGATGATACAGACCCTGTTTCCTATTGCTAGGCTTGCTAGTACGACAAAGCATGCATCCACTTATGAAATTAGCTACTTTCTCTTGCATCTTGGGCCAATACACTTACCTTGCAAAGTTAGCCATGGTCTTCCCTACACCAAAGTTCCCTGCAACCTTGGAGGTGTGAGCCTCTCTAATCAGTTGCAAACACTCACCTTTAGGAACACATAGCTTATTCATTATGTATAGTAACCCATCCTAGAGATGGTAGTCAATGGTGTTGTTGCCATCATGCACATGACTCCGAATTTGCAACTAATGATACACCTCCTTGAAGTCATCGTCTTCAGAATATGCCTCTCTATATGCATCATGGACGAATGGCTTCATTTGCATAGGAATCACCAAAGGTGTAATCTTTGATGTGAGTGCCCTTGAAAGCATATCATCCAACTTGTTTGTGCTTCACTTCTTATACTTGATCACCAAATGAAACTACTGTTAAAACCCCATCCACTTGTAATGCATGGTTTTTTGTAGTTTACTTTGGGCCTGCAAGTATTATAACGGTTGGTGATATGTGTGTGAAGAAAAAAACTTATAGCTTGTTGTTTTTAACGTAAAAATACACAAGAGGTATTCGTAATAATAATCTATTATATATATAAAATGTACAAGTGATGATCCAATGTTATAATGAGGGCATGTTTTATATACCTAGGCAAGTGTCCCTTTATGAACGGTCATGTCCTTTGGGGACACACCTCTTCACTAAACTAATCACTAATTAATCATTTTTTTTACGTAGTGTTATTATATATATTTACATTATTTTTACATAATTTATGTTCATAACATTGCCTTCCCCTTCAATAAGCTTTGTCCTCAAAGCTTGTTGATGAAAGGACTTGATCTACTATATGCTACGAATGTCTTCTCTTCACTTGACCGCGTCATTTCGACATGTGTAATCGTTGATAGTACCACCTTGGGATTAGGGTTGTTCCAT
>APFE031713907.1:0-12004 GCA_000404065.3 Pinus taeda
ATTAGAAATTTGATACATTTATACGGGGACTTGGCTTCACCAGAAGCAAAGCAGATCATTGTGTGTATTTTAAATTAATTGGTGATCGTGTTATTTATCTGGTCTTGTATGTGGATGATAAGTTGTTGGTTGGATGATATGTTGTTAGTTTCCACCACAACTCTCCAAGCATCCTCTTTTATAAATGACCAACATGCCTGATACAATTTAGAGATAAAGCCATAAGGACTTAGTGCTTTTTTTTTAGACATTCCAATGATGGATGCTTCTACTTCATATATGGTAGTAGGATGGGGTAGAGGTTCATTTTTCTCCAAACTGGCTAGGGTAGGGATGCACGGGGTGATTTTACTAATGTGTTCGACTCTAGGGGATGAAGACTCCAATAAAAGATGTTGGTAATAGGAAACAAACTCAACTTCAATATCGACGTGCTTTAAAAGCTCAATGCTCGCCAAACTTTCTAGAGAGGAGATTCTATTTCTACTTCTATGATTAAGCATGGATCGATGGAAAAATTTATAATTTTTCTCACCTTCTTGAGCCATCTAATGCATGATTTCTAATGCTAGAGAATCTCCTCTTTTTTTCTTATATCTTCAAAATGAGTAATGAGGGTTTCCTACTATGCTGCAAGGTATTCTAATCCACTATGTATGATTGTTTGATGTTGTATTTCTTACATGTTTTCTTCAAGAGGTTCAAAATCTTGAAATATTTTCCCAAAGTCATCCTTATTTCAAATTTTGATGTAGCTTTTGAGATATTTGTGATTTTGATGAAAATACTTCATGCTAGAGCTTTGATTTGAAGGAGGTTATGTCCACCATGTTTGGCATTATCCAAGAAGGATGCATCTGAGAGCCAAAAACTTTCAAAATGAAGAGGTAATTCATAAGCCAATGATCAAAGCCTCTACAAGGAAGGATGGAGGTTTCTAAAAAGATATTGTCTTCCATGATATTTTCATAAATAATGAAGCGATCTAGTCTAGAGGAAACATGGTGCTTTCCTTTATGTTATTTGTTCTAGGTGAAAGTTCCATTGAGGGTCTCCAGATCCACTACTTTCAAGGCAAGACCGACCTCTTTGAAGTGATCCACCTCGTGATCGAGCCTTCAAATACCTCCCTTTTTCTTAGAGATGTATTTTATCCTATTGAAGTCTCTCTCAGTTATCCATGAGAGATATTTCAACATCCAACCTATTCTCTTTAGAGCATGAAGGAATTTTGACTTTTCACCAGAAATGTGTGGTCCATAAATGTTGCATATTATTTCTCCTGATCAGGGCCTAAAATTATGACTTTGGTTGTTAAACCTCTTTTGTTTTCCCAACAATCCATGAGAAAAACCTTTTCAGGATGTCAATGTATAAATAGACCTCTTGCTTGACCATTTGCATCAATGGCTAGGTGTCAAGCTATTTTCCAACATTTGGAGATAATAGAGGAGACTCTTTCTTGAGAACATTTTGTTTCTTGAATCATCAAATAATTAGGTTTATCTTTGTGAAGACGTGTCTCAAGAAGCATTTTCTTACCTAAGCAATTTAGGCCTCTTATGTGCCATGAGATGATTTTCATTAAGTAGAAGGGGGATTTGAGGCAAAGGCCTCAATCATCCAAGTGATAATGCTTGAATTAAACAAGAATTCAGCTAAATCTTACAAGATCTTCTTATTGCTATGCCTCCCTCTATTCCTACCTTCTTTGAAGGGTTTATGCTAATATTTGGGGTTTTGAATATTGACCCCAAGATTGTTGGAAGAATGGTTGGAGTGTTCTAATTATGAGTGTAGTTTGGTCTTAACTTTTAGGAGCACTTTATTTAAGATCTTGGCCTGATGTCCAAAAATGGTCTTAGGAACCTTTTTCTTCTAGTCAGTTACCATTACTTGCAGATATAAAGAATCTAGTTCCATATCCTCGCTTCCATATAAAATATCTAGAGAGAGCACCTATGTAATCGAGAGATCAAGGTTGGTAGGCGAAAGAGATAGGTGGGGACCAGAATGGATGGAGGATCTTGTAGGCATTGTTGAGTCCTCTTAGTGTGATCTAATACTGGTCATGGTCAGATTTGGTTGAGAAGGAACTTTTTTCATTAGAGATGCATGAGTGGATATGCTACTAGAGGCTTTGAAGTTGATCTAGGTTTGGAGTCTTAAATCAATTTCATAAACTATTGAAGCCTTTGTATGCTTGCAATTGGAATTGATTAAAGTGAAGTCTTCTAGATATTGGGTGGGTCCTCAGGTTATTGTCTTTTCATGATGTGAAGATAGAATTATTTGAAGAGATAGTTGTAATCATGGCAACATTGGCAATGGAAGGGGATTTGTTCATAGTCTAACAATTATTTCCATATCTCATCCCTAAAATAGAGATCAATGGAGGTTCGTAAAGGCTGAGAGATATCCATGTAGCCACAAATCCATTCATAAGATGTATATATACCTCATTTAGTGACATCTGAAGATCTAACAAAGTGATCCAAGAAATTTTTGTGAATTCTTACAAATAAAAATTCCCATTATACATAACCTTTTACTTACACATATTTTCATGTGAAATCATGAGAAATGTGGATGCTTAAACAACATTTCAGCAAACCATCAACATGAAACAAGGGACAAATAAGAAGCAATAATCATGAACCATAACTCAATGATATGATAATGAAGTTTGTCTAGTGTGGACTACATCTCTGGGCTTGGTGTCAAGAGTAGAGAGGCCGCTTCATTAGTCAATGCAAGAAGATAATGAATACATGATATAATAATTTTCAATACAAGGATGAACCTCTTATCTAAAGTGGCATGTCTCTCCGAGGAGATGAATTTCTATAAGAACTCTCACTCATAAGATGCTCTCCTTCAGCATGACAAGGAACAATATCTCATATAAAGTGGCATACAATGATCCTCCCACAAAGTGGCATACATGGATCTCAAATTCAAATAATCATCTCAACAAATATCAAATGAACACCTGACAAGTATACACCTTATACCTCCAAGTTTGAGGACAACTTGAAAATCGACTACTTGAATGAAGAAATATCATGTGCCATCGTGTTCCTTGTAAAAACTGTGAAATTTGAGTATAAACACGACCCCTTTCTGTCAAGGTCAAATCTGGGCTACTCGGGAATCTTTTAGATTCCTCGCAAGATTATCTTCTGGACATAGGAAAAAAATCCACTTCTTAGATGAAGAAACAGTGTGCACCATCAGACTCCTGGCAAAAAACTGATTTGAATGAGAATAAACTTGGCATAATTCTGGCACCTTGATAATTTTTCCCCCACGGAATCTCGAAGATTCCTCAAAGATTTTGCATGGGAATATATTATGGAATATTCTAGGTATATCCCTCGTGAAATATACCCTCCTTGAAAAATGTGCCCTTCCTGGGTGCGGTTCATCTCTAATGGTCATTGTGTGGTTCCACCTTCTCTACCTTGGGTGAATGAGACTGGGTTTTAAATAATGGTGTGGGGCAAATTTTACAAAGGCATGCCCATTGGGCATTCGGTTAAGATGTTTTCTAGGTGGACTGAGGTCTAGGGGTCAATCTCCTGGGCTTCTCCCATATGTATGTTCATGCATTTATTGTTTTGTATTAAATATTGTTCAACCTTTTTTTTTATGTGATACATGGGGCCGCCCATTGGGCCGGTCGGTCAGGCGGGTTCAATCCCCACCGGACCCCATTATAACATGTTTTTTTAATAGTCATGGCCCGTTGGGTCTATTATAATATGTAATAGATATTTAAAATCTATGACCGGGTGGTAGGGTGGGTCCGCCAGGCCCACCCCTCTTACTTGCTTTTATATTTTTTAACTTATATTCAACAGAGAGTCAATAGCTGGATTTTGGGGTTTATTAGAAAATTTAAGTAGGTGAAAAATTCATCATCTTCGACCCTCGATAAGTGCCGAAATTTCATTTCATTAGTGGATGCCAAATTTGACAAGTTCTACCAAATTTCGTTGGACCTCTAGATTTAGCGAGCCTTCAAATTTACTTGGTGCTCTCCTAAATTTAGCCAGTTATCACTCTGTATTTTTCCTAGGTTGAGGAGGAAAATTACAAAGGTAACCAAAAACCGCTTGTAGGATTAGAAACTATCCTTTCCAATCCCAGAGAGAGCTCTCTCTCAATTGATTTTCAATCAATCACAGTTTAGGGTCTTAATCTAGGTATGAAGATCAAGCAATTGGTTTTAAAATTGTGGAAGAAAAATGAAGGAAGAGCCCATTGGGCATGGAGTCGTAAGGATTTTCAGTAATTAATCATAGAGACGCAGAGGAAAGCTTCAATCAGGGCAAGGTAGGAAAACTCCTAGACTTTATAGAGCTATTGGGGGTGGATGAGACGAACAAGATTTAAGATCAATTTAAATATAAAGCATACACAGATGGATTCTATATTTAACCTCAGAGAAAAAATATTAAGACTGTTTAAACAAGCCACAAAAGAATACATTAAGTAAATTCATCTCTTAATCTTTTTTCAACAATCAAGAAGGGAAATCCATATGAAAACTCAGAAAGAAAAACAGATTTACAAAAATGAAAACATCACCATTTTCTTGACACAAGAATCCTGAAACCAAATTGCCTCTGTATCATTGAATTAATTACTTCTATTTGAGTTCCACAGCTTACAGCCAGAAAGAAAGTTTTTTTTTCCTCACTATCAACCACCCCCCTTACACTTTCAAACTTGAATATATACAAATACAAATTTTAAACTGTTTTCTAATTTGCTGGAAATAAAATCAATTAAAATCATAAAAGATAAAACCTACACTAAGTTGGTTGCAATGTATCTTGAGTTTCTCGAAGACTGCTGGAAATATGTTGCATTGTTTTTGTGGTCTTTGATTATTTATTTTCTGCCTTGAAAAACTCAACCACTATTTAGTTTCGATGCCTAAAAATTATGGAACTGATTACTTCATTTTTGCTGGAGGAAACCAACCAGACACCTTTTAATTGACTGCTTGGAGATGCTTATTGGCTGATTTGAATGTTTGAAGATGTCAGAGTTTGTTTTTATTCTACCAGATTATTTTTCACATATGCATTTGAGTGCTCGCAATTGTCGAGACTAATTGGATAGTCTCCTCTTCGTGAGTATCAGTGGCTTCCGATGAATGAATCTGTTTCAAAGGAACAAAGGTGAATGACTGGTTGCTTTTGGGTGCTAGAAACAACATTACCAATGGTGAAACCCTCATAATATTTCTCATCAGAATTTCCAACCAGAGGTTTTTGAAGTCTGTATGAGTTACATTAAGAAGTTGAAGCATAATACCCCCAGCCCAAGAAGATGATATAATCCCAACGTTGTTTATGGACATGAGCAAAGCGGAAAATGTGCCTCCTATGGGAGAAAGGAAAATATTTGCACTAAGTACAAGCATAGGCATCTGTTTGATCCTGTTAATAATGTTGGGAGAGCTCTCATCAATTATAACAAACAAGTAGTTTGGGATGCCCAAATTTACGGTCAAATGAAACACCATGATCAATTCTAGCATTCCTGATATTCCATAAAGAAATTGAGCCCAAAAGAGCAAGTTGGGGCATGAATAATCCTTCAAGATTTTCTAATACATTAGCACTCCGAGAAGTGATCCACTTGCACAAATAGCCAAAATTATACCCATAAACTTCTGAGAGAATGTTGGGCCTGCTGTGGGATCTGTATACCAGTAAAATTTTGCCTTCATAAATATTTAGGCTTATAGCTAATGATATGTACATGAAAGAGATGGTCTCTATATTTCAGGACACTTCAAGGTTGTCCACATGCTTTTATTTTGTTCCCATGAACTCTGCTTATGTTGATGGTTGGTAACATGAGGCTCATATAGTATAAATCCAAGGAAAAGAAACATTATAGTTGGGATACAAAGTAGTCCTAACTTATCCTGAGCACCAAGGAGGTACAACCACACCACTTGTGGAGAACCCCAATAACGCTCCAATTGATGAGCTCATCCCACACAAACTCTAGATAACTAATGCTAATCTTGTTAGTTTCCTGTAATCCATATACTTCTTTAGAAGCACGGTGCCTCTTGAATCACATTCTTTGTGTAACTCCCAAATAGCATAAACTATTCCATATTCACCACAAAGACTTAGGAGAATCTCATCATTCCCCTTAATTGCCAAAACAATATCGTTGAACAGATTCATGAAGCAGCCTACAAATTCAGCTTGATTCTGCACCCCTCCTCGCCCCATGGGCAACTCTTCTATATCAATTAACCCTTCAAAGTCCAATGTAGACCTTAAAGCAATATCTTTTCTCAAGTATGAAACATACACCTGCAACCCTTCTTCCTTGAGACCGAAAGGAGGGAAAATATTGATAAATCTCACAACAGTAGAATGATATCACTCTTCAATTATATTGAAGAGATTCTTCCTGATGACACTCGAGCTTTTGCTTCAATTCAAAAATTTGGTTTCTCTGCTCTATTGTAATCTCTCTACCTCTATCAGAACCTATGACAATGGGGTCACTATACTTTGCATCAAGCTGCAAGAATGACTCTACTTATTTGGCAGTAGACTCGTAATCCTCATATTCAAGGGCTTGTTTAGCACCATCTATGAAATTCTCCCTCTCCACAATGGCATTAATTCCTATCAAAGTGGACTGAACTCGAGACTGGGAAAGATCTAGCTCTCTCACCTTGCCACTCACATGATCTTCAAGGTCATAGGTTGAGCTTACACTTAAGAGTATCTGATTTGAATCAACCTTTACAATCTCCAATCCTTCATAAGATTTGTGGAGATCACTTGATGTTTTCTCCAGCTCATGGTTTTGCACTTCCAACTCTTCATCGATGGCTCTCTGATTTATTTCTATCACTAAAATTTGCACTACCCTCAACTGAAATATTAAACTGTGATTCACAAGTTTCAGAAAATGCATTCCTTGAATAAGACACCCAGCAACCCTACGGGTTCAATCTACTCTTCAAATTATGAAATTCTTGTTCATGTTTTAGTTTCAATGCTTCGAGTTCATATTGTTGCTCAAGGGACAACCTTTCCAGCTCTTGGGTTATCCTTCTATCATCTTCCAACTGAGGATCTATTAGAATGTCTATTCCCGTTAGAGGTTATGTTACAAACTCACAATGACAATGAATTCCATCTTGACTGATTGCCAGGAAATTTTCATCGAAATCAATTCCGTTTTAATGTCTTGGAAACTGAAATCCAGTAGTTGTATCTATGTTATTATTACCCTCCCCTTGACAGTTAGATTCTCTAAAAACATTAATTTCATTCGATTGATCCTCAATACTAATTATACAATACTGAGGATAATTCACCTTGTGAGGTCTTCCATGCATTAAGTCTTGAAATCTAGCAGGAGAATTTCTAGGTGCAGGGTTGGTAGCAGATTTTTCTTGAATGCGCTCCACAGACTGCAACCAATACTTCCTAGAAAATGGTAGACGTCGAAGTAGAAATGTGTTCCAAGTGTTACTGTGATCACTTGGTAGATAAGAAGGTTTATTTACAACAATAATAGATGTGATCATTGGAATTATCCTCAAAAGAAGCTCCAGGATTCCATTCTAGTACAAGAACATATATTTTTGCATCTATCGTTTCAGTAATTGTTGTCACATACTGATTTGGTAAACTCTCTAACCCTTTCACTTGCAACAATCATCATTGTGTCAACTTCTATATCGAATCGAAAATGAATGTTATGAGAAAATCCTTCTGAATCTCCATTGTGAAGTCTTAAGAATATTGTGTTGTGGTCTTTACTGGTATCCTTCAGTCTAAAATATGGATCCCTCGGACCCTCTTTAGCACTTGAAGTTGTAATTTCTGTCTCAAAATAGTTCTGTAAACGATGATTTTTCATTGATTCTTGATTCATAATGGGTGCAATATAAAATTTGAGTGGAAATGCAACTTCAAACCTTCCACTCTTTTCAAGTTCATTCTGTTTGAGAGATCGAGATTCAATGCAGGAGTCACCTTGGGATAGCTTCGAGCCACATTTGCCACATCTGAAATTGTTTCACAATCGTTGAGGTTATCCCCCAGAAAATGGAACTGATTCATATGCGAGATATACTTCATGTTGAACTGGTAAATCCCCTCTGCGGACAGAGGCGATCCCACTAGCCCGACACGGGTCTAGTAACAATCACACACGCTACACGCAGGTTCCTAATTGCATAATTTAAAGATCGATCAGAAAGATCTACCTGGAATCCAACACTATTTGTTGTGGAAGAAACGTCGCTCCCGTCCTTTAGCCTTGGCCGGTCACTATCCTTACGCTCCACGTATGGACACCTGCACAAACAAAGAACAATGCAACACAAGCGTAAAATCCAGTACATGCAATTATATATCAGTCAAGCAAGATATAACTCAAATATCATCAGAAGAATATGTGAGTGGAACCATAATGATAGTCGTTCATTATTCAATAAAATAAGAGAAGGATTACAACCAAAGAGGCCTGACGTTGAAATCTCCTCCAACTGGGTCAGCAGCTAAACATGCCTTGCAAAGTGACTTCCTCTCTCAATACTTCGGTAGCATAACTCCTCTATAGCTCTCAATTCTTACTATCAATCCAGCATAATCTTAGCTCACCTTAGCTCTCTCAAAAACTAGTTGATTCAATGCAGGGTGATAGTCATTTATAGATGGAGGAGAAGGAAGTATTCATTGTATCCGGACACCTACTCAAGATTTGGCATTGTCCCAGAATAGCCTTTGAACTGGGTTGTCATGGATGAAAAAGACGACACTCGACCACTTCCATGGGATTTTTCCCCAGAGAACTACATGAGCAATGGAGGAAAAAATACTTCAGTGCGCGCTGGCCAAAAATCATGACCAATTTTGGGTGGCGCGGGCTTTGGTCTGTGTCAGAGCGTCCATGGGCGCATCCTCTTTGGAGGAACTGAGCCATTGGCGTGGGTTAGACACTGTGGACCCGCGCTAATGGAAAAAAGGGCATTTTTTAGGGCTAATCTTCAAAAGGTGTCTTCAGGGATATTGAAGTTCATACTTAGGAGAATCCAATGCAAGTGTTTTTAAGTTGTGTCACTGGTCACAGGTCCATGAATGTGTCCTCTAGTGTGCGAAAGCAGGGGTAACAAGGACGGTGACCAACGGTGACAAATTACTGCGTAACAGATGCCCCCTAAAGCATGAGCCTCGAGAGAGAGAGAGGTGAAGTGCTTAACAAGATCATATCCAACTGCCGCCGAGAATCTGCATGGAGAAATACAGTATGATAGTTCAAATACATGATATATGTGGCATGGACGCAGCCATCCATTGAAAGAGTACATGACGATCAAAATCCATAGTATGGACGCAGCCATCTAGTTAGGATCGATGAATGGACTCAGGTATGGTCGCAGCCATCCAGTGAAAGAGTCATGTATGAAAATCACGCCTGGATTACAACAGACACAATCCAGGGTCTTGCGCTCCACCTCGACCCGAACACAAGTATAAGTTCAAGCATGCGAAAATGTAAGCTGAAGTCGAACATGCATGAACATCGTCTGATTACCAGCCAATAATGAAAGCTGTTAACAGGTGCGAGAGATACCACCAGTAATGACAATGGTCCTCAAGGTACTATAGGTACATTCTACGGCATGTGAATGAATGATCCGATGTCGAACACCCGTAGAGTCATCCGATCGGAGGCCAATAATGAAAACCTCGCGTCAAACACGAAGAACCTGCCATTGAGGCATGCAGGCTCCAAGGTACCAGAAGGGAGTCTCTAGATCACTTTCCTGGATAATGAGCTGAAGTCGACAGGAAGTGGTCTTTGTCGAAGGCGGGCCATAATGTTTCCCACATCATCGACACGAGACGGGACGATACAATGTTGTGAAATGAGACTTATGAACTGTCAAGTGGGGGCGGTTTTCTTTCAGAGGTCAACTTCTCGTTGAACATATCGGCGGCACGATAGTGGAGTTGGCAGTATTTGACATCAATAGATCAGAGGTCATGGTGACGAGGCAATGAGCAAAAGAGAGGTCAAATAGGATCGCCCGAACCCACGGAGGCTAGTGAAAATGAAGTGAGATGTTCCCACCCTGACACGAAAGCAGAAGAGTGCCATGTTCAAGAGCGACATACTGCTGACACGACTTATGATTATGGTTCCAAAATTTTCTTTTTCCCCCACCATTTCTGGCGAGTACCCCAATTATTTTTAACAATCTTGATGGGGATAGCATTTGCTTGTAGTATAAGTTCGACCTTCGGTCGAATCCAACCTAGTAAAATTTTAACGAGCCCTAGGGAGGAGAAGCTCAAGTCTCATCATAACGACGAGTCCAATGTCGTCAGGGTTTAACGAGTCCGACATAGGTAAAACTCGGAGTCTTTTTCATGTTTAGAGAGTTTGAAAAAGACACGGAAAAGAAAACTCCAGAGGTCCTTTTTCATAGAGTTATGTCTCTCGTGTCCGAAAAAGTGTAAAATGATACCCGAAAGAACCGCCCGATCAAAACGACCGAGGAGTACTTTTCATGAGTAGTGATTTCGACCTGAAAAAGTAGAAAAGGGACCAAAATCACGTCGTTTCGTAACCACTAACAAGTTTGAAATGACAAAAACCTGGTAATCTTTTTATATTTTAACGGTCGATAAAAGAACTTAAAACGACCGCCCCTTAGTAACCGTTTAACGAGCCAAGAGGGACAACTCGGTGATCTTTTCCGCTTTAAAAGGTCAGGAAAAGAGCTGAAAGCAGACCATAAGTAACATTTTCTCATGTTTTACCGACCTTGAAAAGGTTGAAAAGAAGCTCGTTTGAACTGCACCAGACCCTGTCATCATTCAAAAAATAGCTTAAAACCCATTTTGACATGAAAATATCCTAAAAATACTCAAAAATATCACTTCTAATGTATTTTTAGGTCAAAATAGTGTCATAAATAGTAAAATAGTAAAAAATAAATTCACTTTTCACTTTTTACCTTGTGAGTTCACTGTTGGAGGGTTTTTAGTGCAAAATTCACCTGCTGATTGCGATCGATCCAGGAGACCATTCGAGCCGCCGTCTACAACAGGTAAGAGGCCTCATCCCAAGCTTTATTTTCATTCCATTTTTTCAAGTTTTTATCCATATTTTAGCTCCCTGCAAAGGGATTTGCAAATTTTTAGGGTCGCGCCATTGGCGCGGGTTTCCGGCACGGGACCGCGCCAATGGCGAAATTTTTCCATAGGGGTCGCACCATTAACTTGACTGTTTTAGAAACAGTCGCGCCAATGGTGCGATCTCATTTCTTACCAAATTGGACTATTAGATTTGCAAAATTCTTTCAATTTATGCTTGAATAATTATCTAACAATTGAAATTTGTCCTTTGGTTGCAGGATTTCGCTAAAAATGGTGCTAGAATGGAAAGAATGAGAGCACAATGAAGTTGATGCCCTGGCTTTGGTGGATGATGACTGCATGAATGCATTAAGAGACTGCGAACTGAAAAAATTCTTCCATACTTCATACCTACGCACACAACCTGAGCTACTACGCTTCATAGTAGATGCTTGGGATGTAGAGGATCAGGTGTTTCGCCTGAAGGATCAGACATTGGAGCTGGATGTTGCCAATGTCTATTTTATCACTGGTTTATCATGGCGAGGTGCACGTCCTATTCTGACAGGCAGTTGACCTTCTGCAGAGAAGATCGAGGAGGTGAAGGACAGAGTGTGTCCTAATGCATGATTTGGTGTAAACAACAAGAAGATAGATATCAACACGGTGCCCAGCTTGGTTCTACGAGTCATTTTGTTTACCATTACTCGGGCAGCAGGGATACAGGCACCCCATGAGGCCAGCAAGAATCATTTGCTGCTGGCCATCGAGTGTCTCCATCCGACAGTGTTTGATTGGGCTTCAGCGGTGACGACCAACATCAAACGACAGCTTACCAAGTGTAAGCGGGATGG
>APFE031713909.1:0-15353 GCA_000404065.3 Pinus taeda
AAATTTATTCTCAAAAATATGCTTAACATATACTTAATCTTAATACTTATCAATTATATTGCACACATAAATCAATACAAAAAACTTCACCCTTAAATACAAATAAATAAACAGAAATAAACTTTGCACCCACCAAGCTAAACCTAAATGGAAGAAAAAAAAAAACTTAAAAAAAGCGTTTCCATTATTTTCAATTCTACCCATTCCACAAAGTGCATCACAAATCTAGTCCTCCAGAAAATAAATTGATGCTGTTTGGAGCATAGATATTGTTCAATGAATTTTTGTCTGAAAGAGGTTGTTCAAAACTGACTTATGTAGCTACTGTAGAGTGGCCATTCCCAAGAAGGCTTTTGAGGCACATATTCTCAAATTCTGCATACATGATCACGGTTATGAGGGCATGTTATTTACTATATTTAATGTGGATGAGGGAATAGAAGAAAAGTTCGTGTTCAAATATGGGCTCTGTAACCAGACTTATTTGCTTTTAGGTGGATGGAAAGACATTGTGAGGCTGGAGAAGCTTAAATATTGTCCAATTTTGGAGAGATAATGTAAAAATAAAATTTATTACATCAATAACATCGCTGGTAGACCTCCAATAGCACATCTTCTTGAACCTTTTAACATATGTTAACATTTGAGGAAAAGATGATTGTTATTTCCCGATTCCTCTTTGCAGATAGGACAGATGTCATGTCCTTGCCATTATTTATTTTTCAAGTTTTCCCAAGTAATATTTTTATTATGGAAAACCAACCAAGTAAAGAGGATGATTTTGTTTGGGATTTTAATTTTCCAAAAGGCAAAAGAAACATGTTTCTCACTCAGTTGTGCATCCACGTAATAGAGAGTGAGGTATATATATGCAACTTTAATGTTATCATTCTTCATGTTCCTTGACCAGATTAACTTATCATGAGTGCCAGCATGACATATATTGAGTTGTTTCATCCTGGCTATAGTCCAGTCCCATTCCAGGTCCCAATGTCTAGATAGACCCAATTCCTATGCACTCTTCCATACTCGGCATGGACCCCTCCATAGTGAAATGACTTGACACCAAAAGTATATGCCTCTTCTATTTAGGGTATGTAAAATCTGCTCCAAGATCATATCCTCATTGCCAGCACCCAGAATGTGGTCTATGCCAATGAGAATGTTGTGGCCTGATCCAATGTTCCAAGCGAGATGTTGTAGGAAGATCTTAGTGACTTTTTGGAAGTTGAGCTAGATAACCAATCCATTTGTAACCCCAATGGAACCCCTTTGGAACCAGTATATGACGTCATGGTTCTTTAAGTATTTTTGTCTGATGACCAGAATCCATGTTCCCATCTCGAAAATACATCTCCATAGAGATTTGATTAATAACGCCCATCCAAAATGACAGAGGTCTAGAATTCCCCATCCCCTCATGACCTTTGGCAATGTGATCTTGGACATCTTAGATAAATGAAATTTCTTATGCTCATGACTACCACCCCATATAAAATTAGCCATAATACGACTGAGACAGTGAATGATGACAACAAGAATATGGTAAAGATGGGCCCAATATACCCCTAGTTGATTAAGGATTGCTTGTGTAAGGATGACACGACCCCCTAGGGACAAACATCTATATTCCCACCCAGAAATCTTCTTAAAAAATCTATCTACAAGCCATAGAACATCGATATTCCTATATTTATAGGGTTTGATATGGTATCCCAACTACTTCATACCATGAGCCTTAAACTCGACTTCAATTCCAAACAGATTTTTTATATATACAATGATGTCCAAATCCCAATTTCCATGATAAATAATAGATTTGTGTGCATTCATATACAAACTAGTAGCATTAACAAATTTCTTGAAAATATGAAAAAGGCACAACTATGCAAAACGATTCAACATACCCAGGATGAGCATGCAATCTACAAAGAAACCATCTGATATGTTGATGTTGTCGGCCATCTGCAGAGACTGGAAATGGTCTTGTTTCACCACTTTTGAAATGTGCAGGCTCAAGCTGTCCATAGCCAAGATAAATAACAACGACGACAAAGAGCATCCTTGTCTCAGTCCACGCCCTGCCCGAAAGAATTTTGTAGGGTATCTGTTTATAATCAAAGAATAATCAACTTTAGTCACACACGCCATAATCCATTCAACACATTTGGGATGTATGCCTATTTTGAATAGGACCAGCCTGAGGTAACCCCAATCCAGGCAATTGAAAGGCTTCTTCATATCTACTTGCAGGATGGCAGCATTGAGGTGTTTTGTATGAATCAAATGCAAGCATTCTTGTGCATTTTAAACAACATCATGAATTTGTCTGTCCTAAAGAAATCCATGTTGCTCATGAGATATATGGCGCAATAGAGTACTCCACATACGCCCAACAATGGTTTTTCAGATAACTTTGTAGATAAGGTTGTACAACGAGATTGGCCTATAGTCCTCAAAATAGGTAGGAGGATTGTGCTTTGGGATAAGGGCAATATATGTGGATTTAATACGATGGTGTACATTCCTAGTGAGTCTAGACTCCTCCAGCCTAGAGTACATAAACCATACTATAAAAATCCGTAGTATTAGAAATTCGACGGTGAAACAGATATGCCCCCTCTAAAGATAAGTTGGAATCTGAATTATGAATCGTTTATATGATAGATCATTAGAAATTTATTAATAAACTTTACATTGAAATCAATTTGATGAATTATTTCAATCCTTTGGACTTTAAAAAGTCCAAAAATATATTGGAAAAAGTCTAAAAATAATTCAATTTTGTTGGACTTTAAAATACATTGGTAAATGTTTTAAGATATGCTGAGAAATGTTAAAAAAAATAAAAATTGATTGAGGTGAGGTAGTTGTAAAATGTTAGTGAAAGGATGGGTATAGTTCTTCTGTTACCTTGATAACATGAGGGATGGGAGCAGGCTAACCCATGCTATCTTGATCATTGTTATGACATTTATTTCCATCTTCGAGATGATACTTGTGTTGAAAAATGTAATTAGGTTCGGTCTTCATAATGACATGTAATTATGATTTTTGAAAAGAAGAAATATAAAATTATTTTGTAATGCTTATTTCATGGGTTTCATGAGCAAGATATATATATTTTTAGATGACTCCCATTGAGAACCTTAAGATTTTTCATTAAAGTCAAATGAGTTAATTTCATGTATGGAGAGACCTTCTTGGGCATGTTGCAAATGTATACAAGTCTATAAGATACACACTTGTTTCTCTTCTACAAGTCGACTTCAAGAGGAAGTAACAAACTCATGTCAGCTCACCTATTTGTACACATACCAGTTCGAGATCAGAGGTGGAATTATATATATGGATTAAAAGCTATATTACATGGACGGTGTCTTCACATTTCAATAGTTTCAGAAGTTCAGATTCCTCTGAAGTTACAGTGACTAAGTATAGTGAATAAGTTCAGATACATATTTGAGATTTTAGGGTGCTTAGATACAGTAACAGGTTCAAATATTTATCTAATTTGGATAGGAAATTGCTGTGATATATTCAGATCTCAGAGAAACATAGAGTTGGTGTCATAATAGTGAATCACAATTTCTGTTAGGGGTGTAGAAGCTATAATTCGGTATGGAGACCATAGTTTGGTGGAAGCTATAGTGCAGTGCTAATTTTGTGCTATGATTCGGTTCAATCTTGGTGCCACCTTAGTTCGTGATATCACAGTTTGGTAACTATCTCATTATGATCAGATAGGAGATCTCAGTCTACCCACAATTTGTTTTAGAACTATCATTGTTACTTTCTTTCAGTGCCTTATTAGTGAGAAAGTTTCGGTACTACCATAATATGAAGGAATTAATGGCACTAGAAAAATAAGATCTCTATGACATATCAATGATGAGGTCTTGGTGGTAAATATGTCTCCATTCTAATAGGGTCGAAGAGGAAGAGGAGTCAAGAAGAAGAAAGGCGCAGGAGTCAGTCAAGAGAACTAGTGTCTTGGTCTTGGAGTGGTTAATAAGTAAGGGGTCTTGGTTTTATTAAAGAGGTTTTCTAGGAGTTTTTTTTTTTTTTTTAAATATTTTATAAAAATAAAAAAGAGGGTTTTATTATGTTATTTGAAGAGTTTTTGTTTTAAAAGATGGCTTCATCCAGCTTCCAAACATAGTTTCCTCAATTTACAAGGAAGGATTATGATGATTGGGCCTTTAAGATGGAGACCACGTTGAAAGCTCATGATGTTTGGGAATATGTCATAGATGAATTTCCAGAACCTAAAGATGAAGCAGCTAAATGAGCCCTCAATAATGTAGAGAGGGAACAATGGAAGAAAGACAAAAAGAAGAATGCACAAACGTTGCAGTTTATCTAACAAGGAGTAGACCGAGTAGTATTCCAAAACATTATGATCACATATTTAACAAAGACAACATTGGAGACTTTGGTGAAAAAATACAAAGGTATGGCAAAATTCAATATTGTTAACTTGCAGAATACTAAAGGAGATTTTTGAAAGTCTGTAGATGAATGAGACAGAGGACATCTATTCATTCACGAATCGGGTCATGGATGTTGTAAATCAGTTAAAAATTTATGGTGATGATATTAAAGATCAAATAGTGGTTGAGAAGGTCCTCATATCTTTGTCTACCAAATTTGACATTGTGATAGCAACCATAGAAGAAGACAAGGATTTGGAAAACTTGATAGCTGATGAGTTGATGGGGTCACTTCTATCCCATGAGGCAAAGATAGACAAAAATAAGGATTCCATTTTAGAAACCACTTTCAAAAGTCAAGTTTCTATTTCAAGAGACAAAGGTCGAAGCAAAGGTAGATCGAGAGGTTGAGGATGAGGTAGAGGACATGATGCAATGAAAAAACAAAAGAAGGAAAAGAAGCAAGAGGTAGGGCAGGAAGATCTCACTAAAGAGCATAACGAAGATGATTTTAACATTGTTTTTGAATATGCAGGTGTTTAGAATAACATGGGAGTATAAGTTGAGAAAAAAGTTGCTAATAAATTTGATGCATATTTGAAGTTCATTGAAGAATGGATTCAGAAGTGAATTGAAATTGATGAGATTCTTAAAGCAGCAATTGGAATAAATAGTTTAATGAAAGGGTGAATAATGATCTTGAGTGTGTAGATTATAGGAAAAAAGCAACAGTACCTGATGATGAAAGTGAAGATAATGATATGGAAGTTTTTGAAAACAAGGAAGAATGCATTAAAACATTTTTCATCAATGGATTCAATAAGAGATAAGACTTTGCTATCAAGAAATATGACAAAAAGAAAGTCATGGATATGAAGTGAAAGAAGCAACACGAATAACACAATTTGAAGATGAAGAGTTCTGGATGTAGTCCACGAGTAGAAGAATCCTTGAAGAGGAAGTTGTAGAATATTGTCTTAGATAAAATTCAAGGCAAGCCAAAGAAAAATTGCATCAACAACAAGAAAATAAATATGTAGCATAGAATAAGAAGGTGCAAAAAATAATGAAGAAATTTTGAGGATATAGAATTTGGGAGAAGAGAAGAAGAAAATGCAAAATTGTAAAAGTTTTGAGTCATTGTAAGCCTAGCTGAGACATAGACAAAACACATGTTTCAGTGATAATTGAGTCAATTTCGATTATAAGCCTAACAACTATAGTTGAGTCATGTTGAGTCATCTTTGAGTTATGTAGAGTCATACAATCATAATTAAGGGGGAGTATTGGAAATTGTAATTATTCCCACATGCAAGATTTTCTGTGATCAATATAAGAGTCGTGTCTCATGTTATTGTGTGTGAATTATTTGTGTTATTTTGTGCCTTATCTCCACTGCCTTTCCAACATGTGCATATGTCAATAGCCCATAAATTTAGGATTCAACCATCATATTGTAGAAATTCCTTGTAGATTCAAAATGCAAATTGTAATATGTGTAAACAATTGACTTGAATCTACTCTACTCATTAGTGGAAACAATAAATGATCGATGAAATCATGAAGCATATAAGAGAAAGAATTCAGTCACAAATAACACAGTGATTTTATGGGGAAACCCATAGCTAAGAACCCCTGCCATCTGTATATTGCATTAATCAGAAAATATGAGAAGATTACAATGCTTTTCTCAAGCCTTAACAACCTCTACACTATCTCTATCTATCTCACCTCTTCCTAGAAAATCTCAAGCCAATACTTAGCCGATTCTGTTGCCTCTCAAGCTCCTATTTACTTGAATTGTTCCCTTGGGAATTAGCCCATATTTAATTGGGAAATACCACAATTATGAATTACAAAATACTCATAGGCTTTCCTCTGATTGCATGCACAACCTGTATAATTCAGATGATTATATAACTGATAGTGCACTATCCCTGAACTCCAATCTTAACTTGTTGTTTTTGTGATCTGACATGCATGAGTTAATTATGAATTAGGGGATTTTTGAGGTATAAAATGGGTCTCCTAAGGAAATTATAAAATAATAGTGGAAATAATAAAATAAGATTATATGACATCATCAAATTTTAGAGGGAAAAAAAGAAAAAAACTATTTTTTCAACTCGTATTTTCAACATATATCCCTATGGCTTAACTCAAATTTTGAGTGGAAACAATTGTTGGATGCATAATTTGATTCCTCATCCAAGGAGTACCCATGATGCATACTTTCAATGGACCTTGCTACAGAAAAACTGAGAAATACATGAAAAACGTGATTGCAATCACGTTTTTTCATGTATTTCTCATTTTTCGTGTAGCAAGGTCCATCGAAAGTATGCAACATGGGTGATATTTGGATGATGAATTAAAATTTTCATCTAACGAGTACTCCTAATGAAAATTTGAGTAAAACCTTAGGGAGATAAGTTGAAAATATGAGTTGAAAAAGTAGTTTTATTATTTTATTATTTTTTAATCTTTTCACTATTTTACTCCAAAAATGGTGAATAATCCCCCATTATTGACATCATCATATTCAATCCTATTCGTTCTTATAAATTTTATTTTGGTTGTACAATTTTCTTAGGAGGCCCATTTTAGACCTCAAAAGTCCCCAAATGGAGTGAATCTTCACTTTACTGATCATTGAAGGTTACACCCCACTACTACAGGTTACACCCTACTATAGTAAGTTACACCCCACTACAGTGAGTTGCACCCCACTATATTAAGTTACACCCCACTACAGTAAGTTACACCTCATTGATGTTGGTTAACCCCACTACTAGAGCTCCACTAATTCCTCCATCAGTTGGAACTAGTTTAACTTACTTTAACTCAGTTGGACTAAATTAAATAATTACAACTCAAAATAAAATCAACTAGTGCTCCTAATTATAGGAGACACTCTACATGACTCTAGTTAGAACCTCATCTTGGATTAACTTAGTTAATTATTACAATTTTCCATGAGATATGGAATTACAATTTAATTCCCAATTGAATTCAAGGACAAATTAAATTCGGATTTTCTTTCTTAACTCTATTTGTAACATTTCTTGTTTATACTTTCAAAACTCCCTTCAAACAAGAGAGGAATTCAACTCTATCTAGATCCGATGCCTTTGGAATGTTCTACATGCAACTCTTGTCACTGTTGTTGTTGCTACTGCAACATCTGCAACCAAAAAGCATACAAACAAAATAAAGTGAATCAGTTGTGTTTGCAACTATCTACTGGGACAAATTGTGTTGCTGCTAACTTTGATACTAAGCCTCCTTCTTGCTGTCAAATCTCCTCTGCATTCCTTAGTATTTGACTAACACGAATCCTCCTACTACTGAATATTGTGGGCCCTCGTAGCAAGGTAATGATCCATAAGAAAAAAAAGCACCTCAATGAATCCTACCCAATTTCTAAAACTCTTTGATTAATGTTTCATATTTCCCCACGTCACACCTGGAGGTATGGCTGCATGTGCTGCCTCTTCCCACTTGGCTCGAAATTCCCCCTACTAGAGGTCTATGCTTGATTGGATATCTCTACTCGGTCTCCTCTATGCTTCTCCAATTGTCATTTCTCCACAACTTGTTGAGGCAACTTCTGAGGCTGCATGTTGAGTGGTAATTCATGTTCCCTCTCAACCACCAAGTCTCTAAACTTTTCCCTACTCCTCAAGGCTTTGCATGCATCTTTCACCTAAAGTGCATACAGGTTCTTGACTCGGACATCACCTATTTCACCGTTCCCATGGTGACGTGTATAAGGAAAACCTTTACTTTTCTAAATATCAATTTGTAGCCACGATCTTCCAATACCACGATGGAGACAAGATTCTTATTTAGTCCTAGAACATACATCACAGATGTGAGCCTAAGAGGGGAGCCATACTCTTTCTGAAAAGTAAAAATACCGATGTCGGTCACGCTATACCTCCCATCATCTCCAAACTCTATGTTTTTCTTGAGGTCTTTCTTCTCTAATTAACTAAAGAGATCTTCATTCCCCATCATATAGAATGAGGCACCATTATCGATATATCACATGCTTCCCATTATAGTGATTTCCATGCATGCAATGAGAGTGACATCAAGTTTGAATTGTGAAGCTAAAGCTTCACCTGATGCTGCTATTGCAGGCTCCTTCTTGCTTGCTTTCTTTGTGGGAATTTCGTGTCATAGTGCTCAAACTTGTGAGAATGAAAACACTTGATGTTCAAAAATTCCTCCTTCTTTCCACCCTGGTTGCCTTGGTACTTATTTCCCCTGGCTTTATTTTCTTTGCTGACTAATACAACATCCTATTCCACTTCTTTGGATGAGGTCCCATCTCTAGTGTTCCACCAAATCGCTTCTTGTACCAAGTTAGACCACAACTGCTGCTGCTTTGGTAGCTTTACCCTCCCATTAATTGAGTCTTGGTAGCTATGCCAACTTTTGGGAAGGCCTAGAAGTTCTAGGCTCACTATATCATTTTCAACAACTATAACACTGACACTTCGAAGCTCATTCTGACATTGGGTGAACTTGGTCAAGTAATTCGGTATTGAGTCAATCTTATCCATCTTAACCTTTCCAAGCTTATCCTTTAGTGACAACTTCCAAAAGGTCACTTCTATTTTGTAACAGGTATGTCAAGGTCTTCCACATTGCAAATGGAGTCTCCTTACGATGGATGTTCAAGAAAATATGATATCGAACTCCTTCTAGGATAATCCTTGCCTTTGCCACACACTTTCTCCACTATGCCAGATCATGAGGATTAGTTGGATTAGGAATGTATTTGTCTATGAATTCCTTAATCCCATTGTCTTCCAACATTGCCTCCATCCTGTCTTTCCAATAAATACAGTTCGAACCACCCTCAAGGGCATATTTGAGTCTTAATCCATAGAACTACATCTTGCTAGCTATGAAGTATGATACTACAAATTTGATTGCTCCTATAAAAGAGAAACTTGTTTTGTCCTCTTCTATAGTGATTTTAGATCCAACACCATGTAGAAATTCCTTGTAGATTCATACTATAGATTGTAATATGCTAAAACAATTGAATTGAATCTACTTTACTCATGTGTGAAAAAGATAAATGATCGAAGAAATCACGAAACATATAAGAGAAATAATTCGATCACACATAACACAAGGATTTTCTAGGGAAAGCCACAACTAAAAACCCTTGTTATTTGTATAATTAATTAATAAGAAAATATGAGAATATCACAATGTTTTTCTCAAGTCCGAGCAACCTCTACACTATCTCTATCTATATCACTTCTTCCCATACAAGCTCAAGCCAATACATAGCGAATTTCGCTGCTTGCCAAGCTCCTATTTCCTTGCACTATTCCCTTGGGACTTAGCCCATATTTCACTGTGAAATCCAACAATTATGAATTGCACAATCCTCATAGGCCTTCCTCTGATTTCATGCACTGCTTGTACAACTTAGATGATTATACAACTGATAGTACTCTGTCCCTAAACTCCAATCTCAACTGGGTCTTTCTTTGCTGTTACATGCATGAGTTAATTATGAATGAAGCTTCAATTTACTAATCACTATAGGTTACACCCCACTACTGCAACTTACACCCCACTACCTCAAGTTACACCCCACTACAATAAGTCATGCCCCACTACAGTAAGTTACACCTCACTACAGTAAGTTAAACCTCACTACATGAAGTTACACCCCAGTGCTGATGATTACACTCCACTGCTAGATCTCCCACTAATTCCTCCATCAGTTGGAACTAGTTTAACTGACGCTAAATCAATTGGACTGAATTAAATAATTACAACTCAAAATAAACTCAACTAGTGCTCCTAATTGTAGGATACACTCTACATGACTCTATTTAGAAAATTAGCTTGAATTAACTGATCGAATTAAGTCAAATTAACTTAGTTAACTATTACATGTTGTCATGAGATATGGAATTACAATTTAATTGCCAATTTAATTCAAGGACAAATTAAACTAGGATTTTCTTTCTTGATTCTATTTTTGACATTTCTTGTTGCTATTTTCAACTCATATCATTCACTTCTACTTTTTTGTAACTATAGATATAGTGGAAATAATGTAATAAAGCATCATGAATACACTAGGTACTCTTTACCTAGGACTGGAGATTTGATCTTGGTTTTGTAGCTGCTTGTGCTCCCTTATTGTTGTCCATGTTCATGGTGCAGAATGATGTCTCCCTACGAAGTGCTATTGACTCACTGATTGACCTCCTAGCCTATTCCTTGGGAACTCTTCTTCCCCGTGAACCCCCAAGTTGTAATGGGGCTGTATGTAGAGGAGGAATGCTAGCTGATGGAGGAGAGCACTCCTAACTAAATTGTCCCCTCTCTAATGACCTCCACCTCACCAAATTCACTAAAGGATTCATAGTCACTCACAATGGCATTATGTAATCCATCCAACTATGGGGAAAAAGTGATCCTTCTCCCATAGCTTGCCCCTTCTCTTATAGGAGGCTTCATTGGTGACACTTAGCACTTCATTCATAAATAATTATTTTTATTAATATAAAAGTTTGATTATTCGCACACCCATGTGTCAGCCTCTTACCAAGACTCTCTTAATTTATTTACTTAAAATTTTATTCAAAAATAATATTTTTCCTAACCCCAACATGACTCCCTATTTCTTCTCCTAGTTGTCTCTTGACCCCCCTTTTATACTCCTTTTATAAGATGGAATTTAGAACAAGATACAAACACTACGAGTTCATGGTGGTGCTTTTAAAACTTACAAATACCTCATCCAAATTCATGTGCTTAATGAAAAATGTGCTCATCTAATACTTGGACAAGATTTTTTTAGTATTTTTGGATGATATTATGGTCTACTAAAAAACAAGAGAGGAGAATGAGGAGCATTTGAAGGTAGTATTACAATTACTGAGGGAAAACAAGTTGTATGTGATCTTGGTGGATCTTCAGAAAAGTACGAGTGGCATGACAAGAGGCTCAAAACTCAAAGTGTCAGAATCTGGATAAACTTAGCATTGGATTGAAGTGCTCATCATTCTAATTCCAATGGTGTGAACGACATTGAAATCCAAGCCCATATGAAAAAGTTAGAGTAAGTCAAAGTTTTAGTTTGACTTTTCAGTAGTAGGGAGAAGATGACATGGCATCTTTCAATGTGCTTAATGAAATATGTGTACCCATGTATTCAAAAGCTCCTTAATTCACATGCAATTGTGGGTTGAAGAAGGAGGTAACATTACTTGATAAATATAGGCAGGAGCATTTTCGGAATAAAACCTGACACATCTTGAGAATTTTATAAAGAAAACCAGATATAGGGACATGGTATGTTTCGTTTAACAAGTTATATGGAACATTTTACTATACAAATGAGTCGGAGCCCATTTGAAGCCTGAGACTAAGACCACCAACCAACTGATACATTACTCAATTTACTCAATCTCAAAGTCTCCAACATATCTGAAGCTTTCAAATAAAGACTTTAAGGATTACATTAATTATATTGCTAGTTTTCTTCATAGCCCAAGCAATTGTGCCTAATTAATGACAACGCATGCACTCCTAAGTTTTCATGGCCGAAATGTAGTCTTACAAAATCTATGTGGTTGAAACACAACCTGAACATCTAAGGAAACCAGAATAAAACCAAATCGATATGCAAATGTTTGACAATTTGATTATGTTGTAGGAATTGAAGCTGATCACCACATACAAATATGCACTTTGATCCCAACTTGAGGATGCCACCAGGATATGGGGCCAAAACAACTTGTAAAAATTACATGGAAAACATAAAATAAGGAATGGAGGTGTCAACACATGTCAAATCTTCAGCCGCAATATTTTTTATAGTTGCCATTTTTTATTATATATTCAACGTTGTAGAACTGTAGGAATGAATTTTTTTTTACAATTTTTTCTCATATAATATATATTTCTCATACCGAGGTAGACTAAAATATTTTGGGCAATCAACCATGACACTGGAAAATTTTGAACTATGACATTGGAAATGATTTCTTATAAAAATATTAACATTTATTTACTTCAAAAATCTCAAAACAAACTTATTACCAGTAAAGACTCCTGGCTGCGTGCAATCCTTATTAAAACTAATAGAAATATTTCCATGAACTTTTTAACAAACTACATTTATTTTCATTTTGTTGAACATATGTTTAATTTAATAATGTGTTAAGACTCATTTACCATAATAAATAATCCAGAGTAATATAGAATATGAATTCAAGATGTAGACCATGTAATGTGAATTGAGGGGATAAATAAATAATATTGTAAAGTTAGTTTTTAGTGAAAATGCAATTCCCTTAGAGTTTTATATTTAAATACTCCTATTAAGGAGCGGAAATCTTTCCACTATATTTTTCACAAGCTACATTTGTTTGTATTACACTGAACAAATATTTAGTATATTTAGTTTAGCCATTTATCATGCCTCATTAGCCATGAAAATAATATAAAGTAGTATAGAAAATACATGGAATTAGAAAATGTATTATTATGGGTTAAAAATGTGTAACATGTCATGTGATTTAACAAAATAAATAGATAATATTATAAAATTAGGTTTTAGTTAAAATACAATTAGGTGGAAGGTTTGTATTTAGGTATTTTTATTAAACTAGTGGAAGTCTTTCTTTGGGAGTGTTTTAGAAATCACATTTTTTTTATACGTGAGATAGAATGACTGACTTAGTTATATATGTTTTATTTTAATTTGGTGTGTTTAGTTAAACATTTGTTTATTAAATCTTGTTAATTTAAGTTTAAATTATTATTTAAAAATTATTTTTAAAGGATTAATATATATATTTCATAATAATTGATATGTTTTTAGGAATATATTAAAAATAATTTATTTATAATGATGGAGTGTATTGTTAGGGTTTTGTCATGATGTTCTATGATGCTGAATCTTGTTGTTGTGCCTAACCATTAACTCCGGCCAAGGGATTAGTGAGACTTTATTTGCAAGCATTGAAGGGAATGGTTGTGTAGGGTTCATTTTTTAGGAAGAACATCGAATGTTTCTCCGCAAAGCTTCCAAGGAGGTAATAGAAAGTTGGGGGATTGAACCAACATATGTTCCTGTTGCACATGCCCACTCCAAGTTTGACCATGATGTTAATAGAATCTATGGGGGAACTGTAGACGACTCCAATGGATGCCCCATCCTGTCGATGTTGGAGTGGGAGAAAATCAATTATGGTAATTTTTTTTCACGTTCCTATATCTCTATATTTTGCTCCCAGTTTTTCCTTCTCCAAGAAAGATACTATGTTCCATCGTCCCTTGTGTCTATGGGGCTTTCGCAAGCATGTTGCTAGCCCATTCTGGCCCATAGGCTTTGTGCGGTGTGATTGCACCTCCACAGTCTACGCTAGAACACTTTTCAAATCTTCATTATGAATATCAATGGAAAAAAATATTATCTTGACCAAAGTTCAAACTCTCTATACTCACTCAAGCAAGCCATTGAACATAAGTGGGGTATACCTTTATGTTTTCAATATCTGCAATTTGAAAGGAAGGTTTAATTTGATTTTGATTAGATCAAAAACTACAATATCTCAGAAGATTCAACCACATCTTGAACACAAGGCTTTGTGGGGGTACTCCTAGTGTAAAGAATGTTAATGGGACCCCTGTGTCTTTTAAGGAAATAATCCAAGGGAATGTTCCAGGCCCCTATATTGTAGAAAAAAAAGAGAAATCTCCTTCTATGGAAGTAAATCTTCTTGAGGAATCTAACCTTCTCTTTGTTCTATAATCTAAAGAAATTATTTGAAAATTTAATGGTTTTTGGCCTAAATTTGAAGCTTTAAACTTTTAAATGTGACAATTTCTTATGCGCAAAGGGTTTTTTCATAGTCTAATTTGAAACTCAAAAGGATATGGATTATGCTCTTAACAAAGGGCCTTGTTTTTGGGGTAGAGCCAAACTATTCATCACTTTATGGTTCTCAAAATTTGATGCCAACACTATGGTGATCTCTACCATGTTGATACGAGCAAGGCTTCCAAACCTCCCCCTTCCTTTCTAGCATCATAAAGTCTTTGAAGATATAGGTAATGCCTTGGGAAAATTAAAAAAAAAATTGGATATGAAAATAACAGAAACTAGTCTTTTTATGTATACCAAAATATGTGTGGAGATTGATCTTAGCAAAGGGATCTCAGATAATATAAATTTTAAACACAATAAATTCCATTGGTCACCAATTTTATATTATGATAACACGACATTCTAATATTGTGTATGTTTTCAAATAGGACATTTACAAAATTCATGCCCACAAGCAAAGAAGAATTCTAAGAAGAAGAAGAAGCAGCCCAATTAATTAAAAGGATGGAAGTTCGGAGAGAAATATCCCTCTGAGAATTAAGAAGAAGATACTAAGTAAAATGAACCTAAAAATGAAGAAATTAATGATATGTCCCCATAGAGAGGCAAACTGAAGTGGGACACTATAGTTTGGCTAGGAATTATCACCATTCAATAGAAAGAAATGGATACTAAGTACGCTTTGTCATTGGATGTAATCAAGGGCACAAAAAGGTCTCACATATCTAAGAGCTCAGATTCTGACAAATAAGTTCCTCAAGTGGGACAAGAATTGAATTTTTTCTAGTTGAACGAAATCTTGATGGATGGAAAAACTTGCAAAAAAGGAAAAACAAAAAAGAAAAGATTAGCATTAGTTGCCAGTCTTAATTTTCTTTACAATTTTGATGGTGCTTCCTCGCTTCTGCTTTATGGTTCTTAGTCATTAAAAGAACCCATATGTTTTTTTTTTATTATTATTATCTTTAGCTTTGTCTTGTATCTTTCTAACTTCCATATGCATACACATTATGTGTGTCTACTAAATGTAATTCTTATTT
>APFE031713912.1:0-12507 GCA_000404065.3 Pinus taeda
AGTAGATGGTTAAGCTAATGGATTGAGTATTTATTCTTGATAGTGATTTTTCAACAACATAGTTGGGCTCTAGCATGGTGAGAAGCTTGGTCGAACGTGACCTTTTGGATGGGCTCATGAATCTAAAGTTTTATTTCCCTCATTCTCTTAAAGGAGAAATATATATATATATATATATATAATAGTATTATATATATATATATATATATATATATATATATATATATATATATACGATCACTAGATATCAGATCAATTGAGTGTTTAACTTAATAGTTCTAAGGAATCCCCACAAGTGAAGAAAATATATCTTTATGCCTCTATGACCTTGTCCACCTACTTTTATTTTGTATAGAGGCCCTGTGTTGAGGTTACAGTGGTAACTATGACTTTACTTTCACCTTCTGACCAAACCATGAAAAGGAAAAAGATTTGTGGTATGAGAGATCACCTTTTAGCATTGTTTTATTGAGATCAATGAATGCAATAGTTAGAACTACCTCTAGTACCTTATAGAAATGACCTCCTAGAGTGACAATGACACTATGGGGAAAAGAATCATAAAAACATGACATTTTCACATATAAGGTTGTCGTAAAAGAACATCACAAACTTAAAGTGGGGCGACATCACACAATACATCAACTTTGAAGGGCCTGGTGCCATTGGATAGGTGACATTGATAGATGATGCAAATGTCTCATCCCTAGATCAACCAACCAATGGTGTATGGTTGGGGATGTAGCACCATTGTTAACTTCAATCTCTTAATGACCTCTGTTGATGTCAAGTAATTTTGAATCTTATTATCAACAATGAAATATAGTGGGGTCCCCTTTACCCACATATGTGAATGGAAGAGGTGTTCCCCCTCTTTAGGCTCATCTAACTCTTTTGGTTGGATGTTCATAGTTGTGATAGTAGCACAAGGTTTTGCATCAATGGTCCAATTTTCTTTACCATGTTCTGAATCTGAAGCCAAACCAGAGTTCACTTCTTTTTCCTTAAGCTCAACCAATAGTGATTGTTTTGAGAAACATTTATCAGTGTTGTGCTAGGGTCTTTTATGGAACTCACACCATTTTTTAGTGTCCTTCAACTTCCCATTACCCTTATTTTCCTACGAGTTGTGTTACTTGTATTGAGGTTGGTTGTCCTTTCTCTGTCCCTTGTTTTACAAGTTATCACTTCCTTTTCCATGATTTTATTGTGGTGGATTTATGGATATAAACTCCCACTTATTCCCCTTCTTCAATTTCTGCTCAATTTTGACAAAATATTGATAATCGACTCCCATTGAGGATATTTCCAAGAAATCTATATATGTTTGGATGTACCTATGTAGGCCATTCTGGTACTTCAAAACTAGGTGTTGGTTGAAGTCTTGGATATCTAGCTTTGAGTGCAAGGTATGGAAAATATTGGTGTACTCTAACACCATCTGGTTTCTCTCTTGTCATAGAATTTTTCCATTTGGTGTATTGGTCATCATATGTCCCTATAAGGTAGAATTCCTCCTTGAGAGAATCGACAAAAGCTACCCAAGTGGGTCCTATATTGAACATCACAAACTCATCTTCAATATTTCTCTCCCAGTAACCTTCCCACCAGAATTTTACAAAGAGGATATTTTAGGAGTGTGAAGGTAATCTTCTCATTGTAGAATTTTTTTTGGACAAAGTAATAGCCCTCTTAACATTTTTAACCATTTCTCCAAAACATCTACATATATTTGGACATCAAATAAGGGGATATCAAAATTAACTTGTACATCAAAGGGTGTCGCACCTCTGAAATTTCCACTTGTCGAAGGTGCCTCGACTATTGTTGGTAGTCATCGAAGGATATGGGAAAAATTGTCCATCATCTATTACTTTGTTCTGTGAGTGCTTCCTTGAGCAAAAAATTGATAATATCTCCTACTCCATCATCTCTCTTTTCTTTTTCAATGGGCGGCCACTAGGGTTGGTGAGAGAAATAATTTCCAATTGAAACTAGCTTGAGACCCAACTCTTTATACCCTAACCTCAACATGGACATGCAATAATAAATAACAAAGATAAAATTACTCTAATGCCATTGATTTAGTTGTATTAGGAATGAAATGAAAGGCAAGAAAGGAAATGAAACACACATAGAGAAATATAATAGAGACCACAATAATATAGTGAAAACCCAACTTCTTTTAATAAATAAAATTGTAGAATGTTGTAGAACACAAACTAACTAAAATGGTGGTAGATTATCTCTAAAGAAAGAGATATGACAACTACATTCATTCATAAGAATTTCTTACAAGACACCAAAAGAATGGCCTTTTCACATAAGAAAAGAAGCCTAGACATCTAGAACCCTAACCCTATAAGATGAAATTTGAAAATGTTTGCAATCCCCGAGGTGGTTATTTGGTACATCAACGTTTCTTGCATGTAACTTTTGCATACAGTCTCCATTTGAAGTGCACAATAGTTCATTGGAAAGAACTATCCAAGTATTACAACTTTTGGCTAGGGCCAAGGTATTCTAAGTGTGGGAAATGTTGGGTACCTCTATGATCCAGGTGGATATTGGTGGCCACCCACTTATTCCACTTGGACCCCCACCATTTCTTCTTTTGGTATCCTTAATTGTAGCACAATTTACTATTTTTGGTAGTTTTTCGAGTCCTCAACTTCTAGAGCTGTTTTGAGGCCCTAAACGACCTTTTTTTTCGAAAACGGTCAAATAAGTAAATTTGATTGACATTTGTAGTCAAAAGTTGTAGTCCTTGGATAGATATTTCTAACAAGGTATCATACACGTAAAACAAAGATCGTATGTCAAAGTTACAACCCCAGGAAGTTGATGTACCAATTTACCCTAATGGGGCCCATAGAATTTTTGCACTTCATATCCTAGGGTTATGTTTTTGGATGTTTAGGGTTTTCTATTGTTTCTCAATAATAAATAGGCTTTGGAGCCTCACTATAACATAGTTCAGAAGACATGTAGCCGTCACATCTCTTCTAAGAGACAAGCTACAATTGCCTGAGCTAATTTATTTCCATTCTTCACGTAAACAATTTTCAGTATTTTTTATTTAAGAATTGAAGTTTTGTTTTCAATGTATCTCTGCATTTTTATTTATATTTGTATTTAATTTTGTTCCTTCATAAATATGGATAAGTGGTATCAGAGCAGTGTGTTATTTCTCTGTTTTTTTGTGCATGTCCCCAATGAGGTTGGGGTATAAGGAGTTAGGACTCGAAATAATTGAACCTTTGAAAGACTAGCCTCGCTAACCCTGATGACCTACCATGGAAGAAGAAAGGAAAGAAGGGGCAAGAGATCATTTCAAAATATTTCTCGAAGAAGCCCTCGAGCAACAAAATAATGTGATGATGAACAACTTTTCCCAGATCCTTCAGCAAATGCCCATAGGTGGCACATCATCATCTAGCAGCCACTCTAGAGACGCCACTCTCTTTAAGGTATAATTCAACTTTGATATTCCCATATTTGAAGGCCAGATAGATGCAGGTGTCATAGATAAATGGTTAAATATGTTGTAAGGATATTTTTCTGTTCATGATTTTTCCAATAGGGAAAATATTACTTTTGCACTCCTCAAAGTTGCCCCCACATCAGAGACTAGAGGGAAACCTACTCTAAGAAGAATGACGAGAGGGAACCCTCACTATTTTCAGCCTCACCCACTTGGAATTCTTTTTGAGATTCATCAAGGAATAGTATTACCCTGTCGGGAGCTATAAAGATAAGTACATAAAGTGGACCACACTACGACAGGGAAGGGATGAAGATGTGCCAGAGTTCACAAATATCTTTCATACCCTTTGCACGAAGTTGGGTATTGATTCTGAGTGACATCTGGTACTAAAATACCGCAGTTGTCTACAAAAATACATATAGGACAAGATGGAGTTCCTCGACATCTCCTTGCTTGGCACCACCAATCGATACATTATCAAGATCGAGTAGAAATTTAACTAGAAAAATTGAGACTTTGGATCTCTGAATTCGAGGCAAGGGAAAGGTGCCCCTAAAACACATAATAAAGGAAAAAGCCAAGTGAGGGTGACCTAGAAAAACCTCTTGAAGCCGCAAGTAAATAAAAACACCACGAATACAAAGAAAGACACAGGAAAGTGGTGTGAGTTTTATAAGAGCCCCACTCATAACACAAGTGAGTGTTGATCCAAGTAGTCACTGGTGGTCAAGATGAAGGCTTTAGATTTAGCTACATGTTCTGACTCTATGTCAAAACTCGACAAGGGGAATGAAAAAGGGAAGAATATTATTGATGTGAAGCCCAGTTCCACTATTGCCACCCCCAAGGTCCAGAGGATTGAAGCCCAGTTCGACTATTGCCACCCCCAAGGTCCAGAAGATGGGTGAAGGGTTCTTTGCTCAAACTCATTATCAACAGTGGAAGCCAAACAAACCTCATTTCAGTAGAGGTTGTGAAGCGGTTTGGCCTACCAACCACACCACACCCATAGCCATACACAATTGGGTGGCTTCACCAAGGACGAGATCTTTGCATCAGTCAGTAGTGCTACCTTCTCTACAACATCAAGCCTTTCACGCATGAGGTATTGTGTGATGTTGCTCTTCTTGAAGTTTGTGATGTATTATTAGGCCAGTCATACTTGTGGTAGTGTCATGCTATGTATAAGCTTATGCCTTGCACTATTATTGTTACTTTGGGCAATAAGTTATACTTAATAATAGAGGTGGCCCCACCTATCACCATCTCTTTGATCTCTTCTAAGCAATGCAGTAAGACCATCTCCCACACTAGGATCTTTTTTTTTTCCTTTTTGATTCATTCTAAGAGTAAGGGGAAGATCGTGGGCACATCCATGGCCCTTGGGAAGGGTTCCTCCATGTAGAAGAAGCAAGTGGATAAGGTTGTGGAATAATATTGTGACATCTTATCCTCACCCACATGGATACCCTTACATTGTCAGGTCAAGCATTCGATTGATATGACTCCTGGAGCACCTCTTCCCAATGGGCCAATATACCATTGCTCCATTCTAGAAAATGAAGAGATCAAGCAGCAGATCCAGGAGTTGATGCAAAAATGGCACATCTAACCTAGTTCCTCACCTTATGGGAGCCTTATTTTACTGGTACAGAAGAAGGATGGGACTTGGAGGGTCTGCATTGATTATCAGGCACTAAACAAAATCACTATCAGGAACAGGTATCCAATCCCACAAATTGATTACCTTCTAGATCAGATCAAGGGGGCCAAGTATTTTAGTAAGATTGATCTAAAGTCTGGTTATCACTGTTGGGCTAATTTATTGACTAAATTAACACAAGTATTTAATTATCAATCCGGGTTTGTAAAACTTGGAGGCAAATCCATTGTATATGGACATCAGATATAATCAAGTTTAGAAGATAAAATTTGAAAACTAAAGAAGTGCATATTACAAATATAGCCTACATTAATAATTTCAATTCACCTTGCAATGAAGGAAAGCTGAAATGGCTCTTAACCTAAGAGGTCCAGTTCTTCCTCAATTATTACTTGATGAATAGAAATTAGAAACCATGATCTTTCAATAACTTAATATGGACAAATCATCAATGAAGGGAGGCTCTTAACTTAAGAGACCTTTGGTATTTTCCATCATAATTCATTCACCATAATGCTTCAATTGAAGATTGAAAAATCATAAGGAAAACTGCTTTCATGTAATCAAGGAAAACCCTTGTTTCAATCCACCAATTTAACAGAAGGAGTGTTCAACTTGAACACCTTGTTATTCCATCTTATTAAGGTGATGAACAAACTAAGATTCAATAAAATAAATCATCACACATCAACCATAAACCAATCTGAAGCAAAGCACACAAACAAGTTCTAAAATAACCAAATTATGGAAAATTAAACTAGTCTAACAAAGAAGTGTACTTAGCTTGGAGTGGGGGCCCTCCACCCTTGCCTTGCACACTTAAAGAAATCTCAGCTACAACAACTTCAGTAAATCAACCAAGCATGAACAACAAATTGGAATGAAACAAGTTCTTCAAATTAGCTCCCAACTCGAGTTATACAAAAGTTACATACAAATTCGATTACAAAAGCCATCAAAGTCTTGGCTTTAAATAGAGGTTTAATGAAACAAACTGATCTATATTATCTCTAACACTCATATCTACTCATATCTACCTATCTAAGTTGAACTCATCCAATTCATCCCAAGAAATATGGTCAATCCCATAAAATCTCAAAACTACCCTATTTCCTAGGGATTTTCTGGTGACTAGTCATGTTTGACCAGCCTTGGCCGGGCCTAATAAAGCTTGTTCTGGCCGAACCAAGTGGAGTTAGCTTAGTCCTAGTTCCCAAGATATCCATCCATGCATCAAACTCGAGCCCAAGTGTCCTGCAAACATGTCATCCACATAGTTATTACGGGAATTTCTGATTCAGTCCAAAATTGCACTTGAAACTCAATTTTCATAAAAACTTCTAGAAATTGCAAAATTAAAATTAAACACCTGAATATGCATAAAATACATCAAAATGAGATGGATGTGATGGAAAATAGATGGAAAATATAAGGATTAAGTAGGTTTCCCTAAGCAAAAGTAGACCAAAACTGAGGGCCAACATCTCCCCCTTGCTGATCTTCAAGCATGTCCTCATGCTTCTCTTTGTCTCATTGATCTTCTGCTTCTGTATGCTGACTGATGTTCTGATGTACCTGTGACTCTGTCCCTTGAAGATGAAGCTTTCTCTTAATCTACCTGTAAAAGGATATATATGCCTTCATGTACTTCTTCTCTTTTCTTGTGGATGACATTCTTTACCAATATATCATTCTGGATGAGTGGCTTTAGAGAAGACAACAAATAAAACTTGAATTTGCAATACATTCTAACATAGGATCCATGTCCCTCTCAAATTAACAATTTTACTCAAAGCATCCAATATCCAGTTGCCCTTACATCTTCCTAGGTGAAGCAAAATTTTTATGTCTAGGCATTCACTTTCAATTTAGCCACTGATTTACCCATGCAATCTGTAAAATATGGGTTGGAAGAACCATAAAAATATCCCAAACAGAAATGAATTTGAGAAAACTGCCTACATAGAGCCTAATTAGGCTCGTTCTGAAGAAAACCCATGTTTTCGTTTTTCAAATTTCAGTTTATTTTGCTCAGAAAAAGCAACGAAAACTAGTAGCTTCTTAAAATTGAAATGCATCCCTGAGATTGAATGATCATTCAATTTGCAATCAATTTTTCTTCAAATGTTTCTCCAGCATCCTGCTTACCTCCTGCTTATGCTCTCTAAACCAGGATTCCATTAGCATAAATTTTTTAAACCAAGCTACCTTTATTTATGGGCATTTTTTTATCATAAACTGAGACAAGCTTACAGTTTATACCATTGGAATCTAAATACCAAATTCTAAAAGCAGTTTTTTTCCTTTTGTTACACACAAACCTTGCTATGCTATCGGTGAAACTCAAATGAAACACAAACCGTCATATTGATGATGAAAGAATTTTACGAAGCCTTACTACCAATGTCCAGAATACGTGTTCAAGGATTTCCCTTAGAAAAACCATTGTTGGCATCGAATTCTACGTTGCCAAAGCCATTACTCGAACCGGCTCCATAAGCATTATTAAGACTGCTCTTGGTGTATCTTTCTCCGTACCCGCCAGTCTTTGATCCACTGTTATGCAAAAATGCACATTATAGTGCCTGCAATATAATCCTTATAACAACATTTAAAAAAAACGCATCCTCAGCTCAATAACAATAGCATGCACGCTGCCTCCTCTGCTATACAAGTCATTTTTATACAAAATCCCTGTTTTGACTTTGCCAAATACGCATATGATCCCAGAGGGATATTTGAATGATGTGGTGTGCATGCGAAATATGGTTGGAATGCCTGCAATATAACCCTTGTAAAAAAAAAATCCTCTGCAATACACAACCCCTGCTTTACGTAATACAGCCCAAAACTCTGTTTTATTTACGTGTTTTCATGCATCAAACTGGATTTGACAGAACTGCCTGATTGTATGCACAGGTGTAATTAACTGTCTGTTTTACACAAGTTACGTGCTCCATTTTTATTCAAAAACCTTCGTTTATCCAATTAATACTTTATGAACAGACCCTTTATCGGCAATGCATGACCGTTTATTCTTAATTCCATTAACTTCACTGTTTGTTTATCTAAACTTTGCATTTATAACCCCTTGGAATCATGGTGATTTTTCGGCATTTACCTGCCTACTTGCTTGACTCGTGGACTATTTTAATGGTGCTCCACATTACCCATATCTCCTCAATCTTTGTTTCAACGCCTTAGCGTGCTGGCTGGTGGCATAAATGAACTTTAAATAAATGACAGACAATTTTTAACAAAGAGTTTGGCAATCATGATCCCGACTTTACCTCTGCGATCTAAATCAAATCAAATTTAGTCTTATCTGAAGTTTCCACGAGATTCTGGGCAACCAACTGGCACTATTTACCCACGGACTCGACTATTTTTCCTTACCTCCTCTGGCAAAACGTTTTTAATGCTCTTAATCCTCTGACTGCTATTCTCTGGCAAAACAATTCATGATTCTGAGCTGCAACAATGGCAGAGTTGTTCTTTGTTGACGTACATGATTTATAAAAACGTTTTTACCATTTTGTTTGCTGTCCAGGGTTTTTTACCAAAACGTTTTTACCATTTACTATTGTCTGGTTGTGCTCTGACCAGAATGCAACGTGGTTTTTCGCTGTTTTTTAAAACGTTTTGACTCTCTGTTAATACGCACAGGGTTTCACTGTTCAACATGTTCTAACTGTTCAACATGTTCTGACTGTTTCACTGTTGTTTGATTGTTGCCATCGTGGCCAGTCGTGACTGCTGTAAAAAATAAATCATGGTTTTATTTTTTACTTTCGACATTACCTGCCGTTGTTCAACCATGCACTCATAAATTATTTCAATTTAATGGCACATATCCTCACTCTTTGCCATATTACCATCGTGCCCATCAAATTGTATTACCATCGTGCCCATCAAAGGTTTGAGCAACTTTTGAAAGCCTGTTTAAATCATATTCCCCGCCTAATATCATTTCATGCAAGCTTTAAATGAATTCACAAACTGTTGTGCCTTTCAATATGATTCAATATAACGCATATGTGCAACATATATTTGTTATATGCAAATGTTTTAATATGTTTCAATATAACGCATATGTGCAACATATAGTTGTTATTTGTTATATGCATATATTTCCTTATGAAATATTGCCTTTGTTGATGTATTTCCCTCAAAAACAATGTGCATGTTTGATATTGCTTACCCTTTACCATATGCTTGATATCGTTGCATAGTTCCATAAGGTTTGCCATCATATTGTATGCAATCTGCCATTATAACTTCACCTTATTGCATCATGTCATTTCAATTTTGTTTGCTTCATATTCCATATGTATTGCAATGATTTCCTTAATTTTAAAATGACCATTTTTAGGTCATGTTTAAAATTGTTTCCATAGGACTAATGCTTGCTTTGTTTGTGCAGGTGCAACTTTTTTAATTCCTCACTTTGATCCATTTTGCTTAGAGGAAAAATACTTAGGGTTAGGGTTTTTGAAATGAATATGGAATATAGAAAATAAATGTAGGTAAATAGAGAATGATATTTAGGGTTATGAAATGTTAGGGTTATGGAATGAATGTACATATGTACATTGGATTAGGTATAGGGTAAATGAAAATGTAGAATATAGGATAATGGGTATAGGATGACGAAAATGTATAAAATATGCATTCAAGTATTAACTCAATTTCAACAAAGTCTAAAAATTTCTACAAAAATGTGAATTTACAAGAGCAAAATTTTGTACTTACTATTCTTGTACTTCCCTGTAGTATTGGATGCATGCTGATATTCTTTAACAATATTGGATGAAGTTGTCTTGATTGAATATTGTAGATATATAGAGCTTATTTATGCCTTTTGTTCTAGCATCCTTCATTGATTCTGGTCCATTGATTGTTGATGTCGTTCACGTCCCTCTGCAATTGATTTCAAAAATATTTCAGGTCCCAACTGTCAACAATACAAATTCCGTCGTCAATTCAGCTGCACAACTACATATCTTTTTGCGAACCTTCCCCCTTGCTGATGGGAAGACTTGTCCTAAAGTCTTGTTTATTCTGGAGGATGATTCCTGCAAACTCAAACTGAAGAAATGGTAAAACAAAATAGAGAATTCATATTGGCCAAGCTGGTTGGTTTTCCAAGATGAATTCGAGTTTGTATTGTGCCACTTTCGTGGATTTTCACAACCAAACTCCTTTATTATTTTTGACCTTTTTCTATTTTTTTATTTTTTCTTTTCGAGATGGAGGTGGGGTGTAATGGAGTATGGAAGTATGAAAGCTTATGAAAATAGGTTATATTGAAGTTATGAGATAGTAGTAAATGGATAGATAATAGGTCTTGGACTTCAACATTCATGGTCGCGGAGCTTCACATACAGTATGGATGATGGGTCAAATCATGAACAATATGAATTCAATATGAAAGGCTTTTTTTGAAGATTGATGTGACTTGACATGGTATTGAACTTGGCTGCTTCTTCTAATGATTAGCTTCATGTCTTTTTGCCTTGATCTCGATCATGTTGTAGGGTTTGTTGGTGTTGTTGGTCAACATCTAAGAGCGAGCTTCAAGAGTTTGAGCTTCATTGAATGAACTCAACATCAGGTGAATTTTCACTTTGCTTTGACTTGAACATTTGTATTCATATTCTGGAATATGAATTTGATTTTCAAAATTACTTCATCCATGGAGTTCACTCCTTCATTCTTCCTGTGACCTGCAAAAACATAGCACTTGCTTGCAATACAACATTAGATGATGGAGGAAGAGAGGTGTACAGTCTCTCTTCTTCCAATATATATGTAAATCATTACAAGAATTGCTTAGAAAACAAGTCCAAAGATTATATACAAACAAATTGCATTTATTTACCCCTTTGAGGAATGGTGGCCAACCTAGACCTCCTAGCGGTATTTTGTTTACAAAATATTTTTTTGATATCCAATTAGGGTGATTCCAAAGCCAAGTTGAAGCGAATTCATATGGCTACATCCTGTATAAACAGGTTTTCAAAATGGTTTAAAATGATATGGTAAAAATTATAAGGAGTGCCATGTTTGATAGAGCTGCTTGTTAATTTTTAAATAGACCAACAATCACTGTTTGAAGCGTAACGTCTTCGATAAAGATCAGATCAATGTGATTCCACTTGGAGCTTAAAGTAGATTCATTTTTATATTTCTAGTAGAAGCAGGTTTTAAAAATTCTTAGGCTTGATATCACAAAATTGGTGATGAACAGACCTAGGAGGCAGAGTTCTACTATAATGATTCGAAGACATGCAGTCATTAAATGTGGCATAAATTTTTCATTTCACCTCCAAATGGGATGATTAAAATTGTTTCCTAAACTATACTTGAAGATATATTTCCCATATAAACAGGTTTTGAAAACAGGATGATTTGATATTTCAAATATGCCAATGAACAGTCAAGACCTAGAATTGTCACCTTGCATATTTTTCGACAAGCAGTTAGTATTTCAAGAATAACTTTTTCATATGATACCTGATTGAAGTGATTCAAATTGATTTGGAAACTAGATTCCAAGGGCTATCTTCCCTATGAATTTCATATAAAAATGTTTCCATTAGACACTTCAAATATAAGCCGTACTAACTCTGTCCTCAACATTTCACTTGAGACCTAGTTTTGATTTTGGTCACATTTTTATTTGTGATATAAATTGAGAACTTCAAAATGGATTCCAAAACTAGATTTCAAGAGATATGTAAAAAAAATAACATGATTTCAAAATGATCCTATATGGTTACCCAAAATAGGCTTGTTCTTACTGCATTTTGCCATGTAGTCCTTTCAAATGAATATTGAACAATGATTTGAAGAAATTGTTTGAAACAAATTTATTATGGAAGTATTATTGTGAATTCATTCTACTTGTTTATTTATTCTATTCTATCCTATTCTATTTTAGAAAAACAATTCATTCTCTCAAGTATAAGAGAATTTCCAGTGCATCCATTTTCGTAACAAGATCATTAGTAAACTCATATCCAAATTCGAAAAATATACTCTAATGAATGTTTGGACATGAAAATTTATTTGATCATAAAGATTTGATGAGAAAGAATGTTGAAGAATGGAGTAGTGTTGTAACCTATTCTTTAACATCATCTTGTCGTTGAAAATGGATTTTCTAGTTTTGTTTTGTTTTTTTGTTTTTTTGTTTTTGTTTTTTTTTTTTTTATGTTTTTGTTGGGGGGTTTTGTTTTGGAAACCTAATTCTAGGATCTCTATTTCTAGGCATAAAGAAACATAACTAAGAGAAATGTATACTAACTAAATTTTTAGTGTTTTTGTTTATCTTCTATTTGACTATGCTGATAAT